>JAADKT020532761.1:0-12166 GCA_011763395.2 Chrysaora chesapeakei
GTGAAATGAAAAATGTTCTTGGAAAAATGATCGTTAGTTAGTTAGGATAGCTTGTACGTTAGTAAGTTAGGTAGTTATCTTTGGAATATTGCAAGTTACAGTAGTTAGTAATTCAGTTAGTAAGTTAGTTAGTTGGTTATTTTGTTAGTTAGTTTGTTAGGTAATAAGTTGGTTAGTTTGTTAGTTAGTTAAATAGTTAGTTTGTTTGATCGCTAGTTAGTTACTTAGTTTTTTAATTAGTAAGTAAGTTAGTTAGTTAGTTTGTTAGTTAGTTAGCTAGTTAGTTACTTAAATAGCATAGCTTGTAAGTTTGTCAGTTAGTTAGTTAGCTACTTTAGAAGATAGTAAGTTAGTTAGTTTGTTTGTCAGTTAGCTAGTTTGTTAGGAAACAAGTTAGTTAGTTACTTAATTAGGTTTTTAGTTAATAAGTTAGTTAGTTATTCAGTTAGCATAGCTTGTACCTTATTCAGTTAGTTAGTTAGCTACTTTTGAAGATGTTAATTTGCTAGTTAGGAAACTAGTTAGATAGTTGTTAGCTAGTTAGTTTCTTTGTCTGATAGTTAGTTAGTTAGCATAGCTTGTAAGTTAGTCATTTAGTTAGCTAGCTACTTTTGAAGATGGTAAGTAAGTTAATTATTTAGGTAACTAGTTAGATAGTTAGTTAAGTAATTAGTTAGTTAATTAGTCAGTTAGTTAGGTAACTAGTTAGTTAGTCATAGTTATATTCATTTAGTTAGCTAGTTGGTAAGTCAGCATAGCTTGTAAGTTAGCCAGGATAGTGAGTTAGCTTTTTTGGAACATAGAAAGTTAGTTGCTAGCATATCTTGTTAGTTAGTTTGTTAATAAGTTACTTAAAAAGTTTGCTAAATTTTCTTATTATTTAACTTACTAAAATCCTTAGTAATGGTAACTAACTAACCAACTAACTACTTACCTAACTAACTAACTGACTAACTAACCAACTTAATCTTCCAATGTAGCTAAGTGACTGACAAACATGCAAGTTATGCTAGCTAACTAACTTATTAACTAACTAAGTAACCAACCAATTAGTAACCTAACTAACTAACTAACTTAACTAACTTACTAATTAACTTACAAGATATGCTAACTAACTAACTTCCTAATTAACTAACTTAGTAACTTACTATATTCCATAGTAGCTAACTGACTTACAAACTATTTAAGTAGCTACATAACTAACTTACTAGTGAACTAACAAACTAACTAGTTACCCTTACCTTAAAAACTAACTGACTAACTAACTAACTTGCAAGTAAGTTTTACTAACTAACTAACCAACTTACTACTTAACTAACTAACTTACTATCTTCCCAATTGGCTAACTTACTAATTCACTAGTGTACAAGCTATTCCACTTACTAATGATGATTTTTAAAAGAACATTTTTATTTGAACTTTTCTTTTTTGATATTTTTTTATAAAAATAAGACGTCTTGAGCAATATCTTTTAATCTAAAAATGCGGAAACTAACGAAACTATTTCCGCTTTTGAATTCAGCTTTCAATTTTCTGGCACTTACGAAAATGTCCATATTTTTACTGCTATAAAATGATACTTCACATTAAACCACTATTTCACAAGTAAGAAACACTACTATATATGGCTCATAGTTTCTTATAAAAACATAGCCACGCTATCGCAATGTCCGAAGGACAATAATTACCATCATCACAATCATCATCATCATCATCATCATCATCATCATCATCATCATCATCATCATCATCACCAATATCATCATCATCAGGATCATCATCACTCCCAGCAAAGCAACATCAGAATCACCAACATTCTCATCATCATCATCATCTTTATCCGCACAACAATCTCATTATGTCACTCTCAATAATCACCACCATCAAAGCATCATCATCATCACCATCATCACCAATATCATCATCACCAGGATCATCATCATCATCATCTTCAGGATCATGATCATTCATAACCATTATGATAAGAGCGACTAAAGATTGCTTTGTCCATGGTCCATGTAACCAGTCTCTCTAACCAAATTTTGGATGAACTAATGCGTTTTGTCACTTTTCTATTGCGAAAAATATTTGGATAGACAGCCAACCGAAAATATGGTATTTGGAGGGCAAGCGAGTCACAACTGATGACTTACCTATAGATTACAGGGCAAGATGCTGGTAGTCATTGTAGGTTACCCACAGCCAACAGGGTCATTTACTGTAAGGATCAACAATGTGCCTTTGTTCAATGAGAATGGTGTTCCGCGCAGGACAATATATACTTAACACAAAACGACCTATTGTTTGGATTTGAGTAGTGAAAGAAAGCTGGTAATTTTCCAACGGGTCGGACATGTCCGTGATTGTAACTAAGTAGGCTAAAAGGGTAGGCTATTATGTTGTAGGGTGAGGGTGGGCCTAATTTTTGTACGTACCTCTTCAGGTTCATGCTTACTAGTTACATTGATAAGTCAATAAAAACTCAGAAAGTATTTTTTATTTGGACACGAGAACAGATTGAATTTTTAAAAGCACATACCAAAAGCTAGATTGACCACGTTTTTGGATATTTTGTCTGTTAGGGGATCGGATTGGGTTTTATGGTTGGGGTCTGGGTTAAGTTTAAGTTGTTTTGAGGTATGCCATCTGTAGGACTCGACCGCATTATTTTTTTCCAAAGTGTCTGCTGAAATCCATCTGTACGGTAACAAAGTGAATCATCTGATGTCCTGGGACCCAAATTGAGACTGAGTTTCAGAATCACATTCACATTACTAGTTTCATTGATAAACAAGCACACACGGAAAGCTACACATTCACAATGTTTAAAAATTTTGCCTGCTAGGGGGTAAGGTAGGAAAACCCTGGGTATTTACTGTATGTAATGATAGACTTGAGAAGGAAGATAGTATGAAGTTTTTGGCTGCTGTATGTCTTGATGTTGTCAGGATTTATCAATAAGGGTTCCTTATGAAAGCACTATATAGTTTGTGTTTGCATTTGTGGAATTGTAATTGCATTTCCTGTGCTTTTCAAAGGTTGGTCCTTGGTGGATTGTTATTCATCTTATCTAAGTAGTGGAGAGATCGGTATGGCTTGATGTCGGTTTTATGTGACAGTTTGGTTCCTTGGGATATGAAAAGGTGCATCTTATTGTGTGCCATGGCATATGCAAATCCTGTCAAGCAGAAAGATTAAGTGACAAATATTCTGTATTGCTAAATATAATATTTTGCCTGTGTGAAAGTGTTGTTGACACTTGTATGAAGGGTATGAAGTGTGTATTTGTAGAAATATCATCCATTTTCATTTTATTGCCTATAGGAATGTGTAGTCAATGAAGATAATCTACAACATGTGTCACCTCTGTGCCTCTGTGGGTAATAACTTGAAGACCGTATAAATTTGTTTCTGCTTATAATGTATCTTTTAATGACACTGAAAAGGCAAGTGCTCCTGCAGATGGGTTTTACTACACATATTCGCTGAGTCCCAGATATCGCTCATCAGAGCAATACTACACCAAACTGAGATCACTTAGATGGTAGTTTCGGTGTCTAAGTGATTCATTTCAGTAATGATAACTATGACTGAGGGAATAAGTAAAAGGTTGTACTATGAATTCAACAATTAATCAGGCATTGGCTGTTGGCAAGCAGCTGATTTTGATTATACAATACAGATAGGTTATCTTTTGTCTCTCTGCTATTCTGTCATAAATGCACTGGGACTACTGGGCTTTGAAATAACCCTTGCTTAAGCCTAAACCTTGAATAAACTCCCAGCAAAAAATTCCTTTTTTCACATAAGCTCCCAGGGCTTAGGGCCTTTGCACACTAGAGTACTTTTCAAAATTTTAGTAAGGATTAACAAATTAACACCTTTTTTCCTAGTGTGCAAGGACTTTTTTGCATTTTCTGCTATCCATAAATTCTAGTAAGGATGAAACAGGCCGACTAATTAAATATGGGCAGCTCGCGAGCTGCCCTTATTTCTGCCAAATGTCATCACGGATTAATTTCTTGGCCTGACGCGAGACTTTCTTGCTGGTTTCATTCGTTCTCGTAACAAGATGTGGGATGAAGAGTTTTTTATGCTTTTTTATGATAGTTTTCTATTTGCTGGAGCAAAGCCGCTAGGGTAGAATTCAAAGAATGATGTCACTATTATCTGCATATGCTAGACTATCACTCTTACAAATGCAACAAGCGGAATTAAGGTTTTTTATTCAACAATATTCTGAAGAGCTAAAATTGGAGAACTCAGATTCTTAAATTTAATTCATGTCAGTCGCTGAACGTCGAAAATAGGCCATTTCAAAATAAATATAAGTTGGTGCGTTGAGGGTGAAATTCAGACATTACAGTACACCCTATCAAAATCTATCATCAGAAGTCGAAATGATTGACAGAGACTATTTCAGTGCATCAGGAATTTATGGTCGGAACTGAATAATTAGCAAATGCGCCCCACTGTTTGGTAAAATTTTGGCAGAATTTTAGGTCTGGTGTGCAAAGGGCCTTATTCGAGGAAATGGTACTGTGACGATATGTGTGGAGTGGTGTGGGATTGACAATAATCTGTTGCTAGTGTAGGTGGTGTTAAAAGGTCAATAATCAGTTGTGATGTTTAAAGTGCCTATTTTTGAGCTAGTCTGGATATGATGTCAAGTCCTAACGTCAGCTCTAGGATGATCGCTCCGTTTCATTTTAGGTGGCAATTTCAGGTCTTGTATTAGTGGTGTGTGGATCTTATATATTATAATCCTTTACCCCCAACATACATTTCCCATTTACTAGAAGATGGACAAGACACCCGTTACCCCTTCAACAAATATTGTCCGTTTATTAAAGGGTGGAAACAAAGCCTTTACCCCTAACAAACATTCCCCGTTTAATAAAAGATTGAAAGACACTTGTTACCCCTCAACGAATATTGCCCGTTTATTAAAGGGTGGAAACAAAGCCCTTACCCCCAACAAGCATTCCCCCTTTATAAGAGATTGAAAAGGCTGTTAGGTTGTAGGCTCGTAAAGTAACATAGCCACAGAGCTATGCCAACAACTGAGTCGCATCTTAGTAATATTATTCAAATGACTTCGAGAATTTTCTGATGGGACGAAGAAATGTATTTACCTAGATAAGAACTTCGAGAACCTCTGCCGAATACACGACCACAATGGATCATCTACTTGTTTACAAATTCCGCAATTGTCAATCAGTTGGTTTTCATAATGATCAATTCCGGCGACTTCATGTTACATTTTGGCAAGAAAAAGCTTCTACACACATGCATCCATACATCCATACATACGTGATTACTTTCATTTTCGTTTTCGGCACGAACAATCTAATTTATATATCCCAGGTTGACTATTTGGGGAAGTTGATCTTTATTATAACATCCAGGGGAGTATGTATGTGTACGGCATGTGCCATTTTTGACGTACATTTTAAAGGGTGGAAAATAAATTTTGGGGTATCAAATTTGCTAAAATTACAAACTTGGGGATATCATTTTGAAGATGATCAATTTTGATAAAGTCACAATAACTGCCAAATAAATTTCAGCTGTATAATTAAAAAAAAAGACTTTTGACTATTTTTACGTATTGTATTCATATTTCTTTGTGAATTTTAAGGTATAATTTTCAAAATTTTCTTGAGGCCAAATTTCTATTACGAAAATGGCATATCCCCGTTACTGATCTGTAGAAGTTACCCCCGGGTTATTACAGAGAATTGACTTGAGATTTCTTCCCTGACGAGAAGACAACTTTATATCCTTCACTTTGAAAAAGCTTCTAACGTTTAGGACCAATGACAAGTACCAAAGAGGGAGTGAAACAGCTTTTTTATTATAATCTGAGTTTACTTCTTCATTCTTCCAAATTTTGGTGGCTTTTAGGTTCTCCACAGTTGTAAATTAGAGACTAAAGTTTATTTCTACTCTACAAAGCCACTGGTGGAAAAGATGGACCAGTGAACATTTACAAGGATACCAAGAGTACCATAGACAGAATAATCAACCAGCTAAACTACCTGAGCTAGGACAGATCTTTCTTATTTTGATAAAACAACCAAGAAGAGGTATTGGAGACTGGACAAGGAAATCGGTTATGTAATTCAATTTTGATGACTAATGATGACCTCAAACTTCTCAAAAACATGCATAGAATACCAAAAACGCATTGAAAACGCAAATATTTTACATTATTCTACATAAAATGACGTAATGACGACATAATTGTGACGCAACAGCAAATATAACTTCAAATGTTAATCAACATGGTAAAAATAGGCTATTTTCAAATTTTTTGATATTTTAGAGCATTTTAATTGACTTTTGAGAACCAAGGTTCTGACCACAGTTACACACCCGTCCTTCAAAACTTGGTTGCTATGGCGACAGGCTGTAAACAATTGAAACAATAACAATGCCAAAGGATGAGCTTATAAATGTTCAATTTCCAAGAGAAAATAGAATTCATTACAACTAGTTTTAGCAATTTCACAACAGTAAAAAGACCAGATCTGAGTGAAGTCAAAGAGAAATAACATTATTTGACAAATAAGCATTTCTATACAAATCAGAGTAATCAGTGTGGTGAACGAACATCAAACACATTTGATCTTGGAAGACTCTACTTATTGCAGAGAAAAGATTGAGCAGATCCGAGAGAAAGGAAAATCAGGAGAACCTATCGTACAGGAAACTACTCTTCGCTATTTTGTGCATGGTTATGAAGGAAACAATGATAATACATGTTTTTATACCAGAGGCACTAGAGATTATGAGAAGCTGTATTTCTTAGATTTGTTGGGTGTGGAAGATCGAAGAGAGGACTATCCATCAGATATGTACAAAGAATTTGTAGAGAGTATCTGGAAAGATAAACAAAGATCTGTGTGTAGAGACGAAGCGGCAACAGCAAAGATGAGGATGTCTTTGTCGTCAGCACGAGACCAATTTCTGTGGCCAACAGTATTCATGAGTGCATACACACCGGCCCAGCGTTGCAACCACACTTTTGGGATACTGATCAGAGCCAGAACCATACTGATCAGAGCCAGAACGTCAGGTAATCTGTTGATAGGTGACCTACAAAAGGACTTTTTTAGATTTGAATCAAGACAGAGGACAGCGACGCCTTCCAGTTTTTGTTTAACATTTAAAGTAGAGAAGACCATTGGCATTTTACAGGGTTTCTATTTGGAGCAGCCCATTCATTTTAGGGACAACACTGTTAAATCATTATGATCAACAGCCAGATATATACAGAAATACAGTTGCAGCACTAAACAGAAACACTCATTAAGACAATTTAACAAAAACTGGTAATACATTGGAGGAAATAGAAGGGTTAGAAACTGAAGCAACATAAATTTTTAAGCAGGGAAATTTCCAAGTACACATGTCGGAGTCTTACATAAGAGAGTAGAAATATGTCCAATTCAAGCAAGATCCACGGATAAACTTCCGTATCCATTCTGCAGTTGCTTTGAACCCATCTCCATTGTCAGTTATCATCAATTTTTGTCACGTTCGTCTAGAAATAAAGACATTAAGTTTTAATTCTTCAGCAGACTGTGCCATTGTCAACTCCAAGTGCATTGCTCTCATGGTCGCGCAATTGAAAATAGCAATGTTTTCTTTTGAATTCTCCTTCTTATCTGTTTTGCAAATTTCGGAGCCGGCAAAGTCGACTCCAGTAAACTTTCCTTCTAATTCTGTCTCAGTTGATTGTCTTCCAAAGGCAGAAGTGAATCAAAAGCTTTCTCCTGGCCTCTGGTCGGCATGGGGATAGGCGTGCTCGTTATGGCTCCATGAAACGTTCGTTTTCTTGTGATTTTGGGACTGTATTGGAGGATGATGAGTAAAATGTCGAAGAAGTGTGGATTATGAAATGCCATAATGCATAATAAAGAACTACTAAATCAAAAATAGATGGTTGGCAAGCTAAAATATCGTTGCAGGAATTGGCCTAAATCTGAGTACTGAATGATTTTCGCTCAACGAGGGCGGCAACAAGACCTGGTATGAATGGAGCAACGCTTAAACTAATCATGGCCGATGCTATAGCAGGACTTCCTGGTAAAGAGTATTTCACAGAATTAGTTGAAAATCTCAAAATAAATAAAATACAAATATACAATATGAAATACAATTAACGACGCAGGACGCAGAACTGTATAGCCGAAGATCCTGCTTGAGAATATATGGAATACCACAGACATCTGGTACTGAAAATGAAGAGCAATAATGCAGAGCCTAATTTCAATGCAAATCTTTATAAGCGTTGGGTCCTAATACGAGCGGGGGATTGGAAAATTTTCAACAAATTAATTAGCTGGGGGACGGCAATTAGGCCCCTAAGAGTATTGTGGAGCCACTTTTCCGATGCTGTTGCTCAGTCCGGGGTTGCTGTGGTGTGACTGAGATCAATCAGTTGCAAACATTACATAATCGAGCTTTCCGTATTGTAACTGGCAGTAGCTGTGACACCCCAGGCTTGCCACTTATCAAAATGCTTGGTTGGAAGACCATAGACATACTTATAGCTAGTGAGTCAAATATTATGGTCTTCAAGTCACTTCACGAGCTGGCTCCACAATACATGTTTAGTCTTTTAACAAAGACATGACAGCTAACCTGTAGGAACCTAAGGAATACAGCCACTGATCTTAAAGTACCAAAGAAAAACTCCAAAACTGGACAAAAATGTTTTTCGTTCAAAGATGCTAAATCCTGGAATGGCCTTTCTTTTGAGAGAAAGCTGGCATCCTCCCTAATTGAATTGTACCTGATTTACTGTTAGTTTTACAGTAGTGACGAGTGCACTTATTTACACTGACATTGAGCAACATCATAGATTGCATCAAGCTCATGATTTCTTACAGAATGGGCACGCGCATTTATTATTTAGAAACAACGTCTTTATTAGGCTTTTGAACTGTTTGTGGTTTCGGGCAGACTCTATTTCAACTGGAAGGGAATTCCAAATGTTTGGCCCTTGGAAACTTAAGGATTTAATGCCATAGTTAGTTGTTCGGACCTTCGGAATATGTAACAGATTAGTTATCCGAAGATCATGGTTCACATCTTTTTTCTATTAAAATAATCTTTCATAAATAATGGGTTTAGATTGTTTAGCGTTTTATAAATTTCAAACGCAAGGAGTCTAGTTTAAACACGGATTGTTGTCTCTTTAGATTTAGCAAGCAACATTTCATATGATGATGTACAATCAGAGTAAGCTAGTCGTGATGCTCTTTCATTGATCTTTTCTAATTTGTCTTGACTACCCTTGCTGCATAGCATCCACACCAACGGACAATAGTTAAAATGGCATAGTATGAATGAGTTGATAATAATCTTTTTTGTCTATTAAAGTAAAGTTACAAAATTATCTATTTTTATTTTAAAGTTGCTATTAATTTCAAAGTGATTGAATTGCTGATCTTTATTTCCAATAGCAATTGCATGAAATTTTGAGGGATCTGCAGTCATCTCATTTTCCTCAAACCAATCAATGCATGCATTAGTGTCAATTTTTATAAGTTGAAGTAGGCTGTTTGTGTCTGTTGCAGAGATTGATATAGTGTTGTCATCAGCGAAATTACAAAGAGATCCCTCATTTAAACAATAGAATGAAAATATTGAAAAGTAAAGGTCCTAGACTCGAGCCTTGTGGTACACCTAGTTCGAGGCTGCCCCAATCACTGGATCTTCCTTTCACTTTAAATTTTTGTTCCCGTTCAGAGAGATATATTTTTATAAGTAGGAGAGATCTTTGCCTCACACCATAGGCGTGAGTTTTTGCTATAAGAAGATTCTCAGGTAGGCAGTTAAAGGCCTTAGAGAGATCCATTAACACAGCACCAATTTGTTGATTATTTTCAACTGGAGATCTCCAGTCTTCTATTAACCTAAATAGTGCATGCTGTGAGGAAAAATGTTTTCTGTAGGCGCATAGATATCGTGAAATTTTTTTCTCAAAGAATGATGAGAGTTGAAGCTCAATGGCTTTTTCCAAAACTTTAGAAAATGTCGTCAGCAAACTAATTGGACAGTAGTTTTCCTTGCTAAAGGAGGCTTTCTTCTTATATACTGGTGTATCTATTGCCTTTTTTAGCGATCTGGGGAAGATCCCTTGAAGAATACACTTATTTAGAATTCGTAATAGTGGATTTAAGATTATTTCGACTGAAATTTTGCGTTTATCATGTCATGACCAGAAGCTTTCTAATGATTAAGGTTTGTCATTATGTGCCGAGAGCTTCTATCGGTATTGTTCATGATTTTTGCCACAGCCTTAGGGTTATTATAAGAGAATCATCTTCAGAGATAGTTATTTCCGAATTCGAATTGCCTTTGCTAATTGCCTTTCGATTAACTTTAGATTCTGACATTCATTCAATTTATTTACTTTAAATGGTGATTCTTAGAATATAGAGTTTGTATAATAGATTTTTGATTTAGTATTTAATAGTTTTAATGTTTTGACATTATATTCAGGTTTAATTTAGTTAGAATGACAAAAAAATTTTTGTTGTAATTTTTGAAATGGAGAGTCCCTTCAAAATAAGTTTTACTGAAGGGCTACCCTTCTTATAATATATCAATTGCTATGATTAAGATCTGCGACGCGCCAAAGGTCGAGCCTCTTTGCCTGATTGTTGAGAAATGTTTGGAAACAGGAATTTACCCATCTATATGAAAATATACCAATACATTTCCCATTACAAAAAGAGAGTAGGAAAAATAAAACGAATTATCGGCCAATTTCTCTGCTGTCAATTTTTAGAAAATTTTTTTAGAAACCACTTTTTGACACAATCTACAGTCCTTTCTGTGATAACAACCCCGACCCAAAATCAATCAGGCTTTCGTGACGCAAATTGGTTAAACTTGGAACCTTTTCTTTATTATTCTTTTATTCTTTTTTATGCAAATTATAGTTAGCTTTTGGTGCTGAAAAAGCACGAGGTCTTGAGTTGGGTTTTGTGTTGTGTTCTAAGTTGAAAAATCAAATTGTTTTGAGCTTTGTTGTCGTTGCAGCCTTGCTTTAGGCGTTCACGACATTCGTCCCGGGGACTCGACAATAAATCAGCTACTGGCTATAACACACAAAATCTACTTAGGCACTTAAGCTTAGAAGCATCTACAAGCAGGGAAACACGCGCCGATTTTTGGGTCTTTCGACAGGGTGTGGCACAATGGTCTACTATACAAATCGAAATGCCAATGGTATTTCTGGAAACTCAATGATCTTGATTCGAGACTTTTCAAGTGACCGACAACATTTTCAAGGTTCAGTACTCGGCCCTTTATTTGTCTTAATTTACATCAAAGGCCTTGTTGACAATACTGATAGCGATGTAAAAATGTTCGCTAACGACACACCACTCTTTTCTGTTGTTTGTGATGAGACCACAACTGCACAACAATTGAATAGGGATTGGAGTACGTTTGTGGGCTTGAAAATAGAAAATGGAATTAAATGCTAGCAAAAGTGGAGAAGTAATTTTTTCCGCCAAAAGAATAAAGCCCCATCACCCCAAACTGTTCCTTAATAACACTGAAGTTGAAAGGAAGCATGAACACAAACACTTGTGTTTCGTATTGGACTTGAAACTTATTTTCCAAAACCATACTCGTGAAGCAGTTATAAAGGCGAGAAGTGGGTATCGGCACAATAAGGTACCTTACAAGTTACGTATCAAGAGACGTTCTTGACCAAGTTTACAAATTTTATGTGGGACCTAGACATATTACATGAGTCCCGCTCTTTGCAAACAGCAACAACAACAACCATACAGCTGTTTGCTCAGTAGTTTCAGCGTCCAACATAGACTCAATAGCGATAACTACGACTAATGTGATAAATCTATGTAAGACCTCACCACGACTCTGGGGACATAATCTGTCAAAGATTTGATCCATATATGTCTTTTGACCTGACAAGAAAACTTGAAGAAACACAGTACTCTGCAGTAATTGCAGTAACTGGTGCTCGGAGAGGCACAAATAGGAAAAGACTTCATGAGGAACTTGGAGGGGAAAACCTTTACGAAAGAAGGTGCTATAGACGATTATGTCACTTTTACAGCCTAAAATGACGTCTTCTCACATGTATCTAATTGAAGAAATCCCTGCTGAGTGC
>JAADKT020532872.1:0-12164 GCA_011763395.2 Chrysaora chesapeakei
CCGTTTATATGCGAGTTTTGACGACAAATGAATGGAAATAGCTTCTATTTTGATCAATCCTTGATTGCTTGCAGTGAAATGAATTATAAAAAAGTTGCTTAGGTTTTTTTCTTGTGGTACTATACGTTGCTTAAACTTTCAGGCCTTCTACATCTTGGTTGCTAATAAGCGGTTGCTTATAAAAAAAACTGTGTGTAAAGCAGTAAATTGTTTTATTTGCTATACACGAGTCTTGTCTGGTTAAAAATCCTGATGTATTGCAAAATCTCTAAGAATCTACCTGAATCATTTGGATTCTGTGTCCACGGTTAATTTCGACAGAGTAGGTAGCCAATGAAATTTTATCCTATGGCAAAGTTGTGTTGAGCGTGGTTTGTTGTCTGCCTGTCCAAGGGTTATTCTCTTTGTCAAAATGATTTTTTGACTTGACGGACACCTGACAGAATGACTTCTATATTCTATCTCCTAATTTTCTCGTAGTGCAGGCGTGCCACTCTCTGAAAAAATCGTTGTCATTTGTAGTCCTATCGAATCTTGGGTCTAGATACTTGTGTTATCTTGTTGAATATAAATTTCAAACAAGAAGGGAATGAATACAGTCCTACGATTGAGAATTAAGAGCCTGAATTAGAATATAGAGCCTAGATCATATGTAACTTTTGTTTTTTTTGGTTGGTTGAGTAAACAATAATTTCGAATGGCTTGAAGAAAATTTCTATTGTTGTGTGTTTCTCTTCAGGTGATGGGCACATAGACCCGTATTCTCTCACGCAAGCCTTGGCCATCGGAGCAAGAAAGTATGGTGCAGATATTTATATGCCTGCACCAGTGACTGGCATGAAACAAAGAACTGATGGAAGGTGGGATGTAGAAACCCCACATGGGGTAATCAATGCGAAAAGGGTGATCAATGCCGCAGGTAAGTATCAAATTTTGTAATGATAATATTCTTTGAGTAGTAAAAAAATTCAAAATTGAGAGAAACAGCAGAAACATCATTGGAAGTACTTAAAGAAACTTTTCTCATCTGACAGTCCTCAGAGTATAACGTCAGAAACAGACGAGAACAATTGACTAATGTGGAATTTGTACCCATATGCGGATCGAAGTGCACCAATCAGAAAGCGAAACCGAATGGGCATTTTAAAAACAAACAAACAATATACCATGTATAATATATGATTCACGAAGCTTTTCGTTCATGTAGAACATCCTCAGGTGTAAAAATCTGTAAGAATGGGCATTGTGTTTTAAACACCAATCAGCTTGAGGAATACAGCGGGAAGATGATCAGATCAATAGAATTAATTGAAGAATGCGTGTGAGAAAACAAACTCTTCCTGTCTGCACAGAATCGAACTTTTGGTTTTGATGTGGACAGATCCCAAATTGTTTATACTCTCTGGAGTGTCAGACTAAGATGTTTCTCGCAAATTTTGGAATTTTATACTCAAAAGCTAATAATTCCTTAATTGCAGGTTTTTGGGCTCGCGAAATCGGCCAGATGGTTGGCTTAGACTTACCAATGATACCAATACACCATCAGTATGTTGTCACCTCAACAATACCTGAAGTCAAGGCAATCAAGCAAGAAATCCCTGTCGTTAGAGATCTTGAAGGATCATATTATATAAGAATGGAGAGGGATGGCCTACTGTTTGGCCCTTACGAAGCTTCTGATAAGATGAGATTACAAGAAGATTGGTAAGTAGACAGTGGCGTTAAGCTATGGCTAAACTAGGAGACTTGTCGCGTGCGACACTGTATTCGGCGTGTCTCCCAGGGTGGCTAAACATGCAATGCAATTAATAAGCGAGCAACATGTTCCCCGAGTCATTTGGATGTCACAGAGAAAAGAAATGTTTCTCCCAGAAACATTTCCGTGTCTCTTGCTACAAATTTTTTCGCGCGCTACAAAGTTTCCGAGGCGACTTAACTGGGAGACATCGTCGCGCGTGCCGTATTTCCTAGTTTAGCAAGGCCTTTACGTAGACACTCGAGGTTCTTAGGAATTAAGCATAATGGGGCCCTTAACCAAAGTCTTTGAGCTCTACAGGGGAAGGGTCTTTAGAGTGATGAGAATTTTTTTGAAATTATTCCCTTTTAAAGTAAAAAAAATGCACGCTAAGCGAAAAAGAAAAGTATCAACAAATTAGTGCAAAGCCTTCCTTAATAACTAACTTATTCTTCATAAATGTCATTCTTCCGTATAGAATTATCAATTACATGATATCCCGAAAACAACTTTTAGAGAAATATGACAATAAAGGTTTGGACTGTACTGCCGTACATTTTGATGACGTCCAATACACAATGCTCACACAACACCCAAACAATGGTCATGAGCGTTTTGGAATGACCTTCGAGAGCCTTTTATCACAATTTATCCCATCAAAATACACACAATTCGAAATTTTCGATGGCTCTTAGCTCTTGAAATAAGAAGCCTAAACTGCGTTACACCACTGTAAGTAGTATTCTGTAGTGACGGTTTGCTGCAATGAACCCCCTGCATTAAGGATTAGATAGGCAACATGAACAACTGGTATGATTAAAGACTCGAACCCCTAAATTACAAATTTTCAACTAATTCGCTAATCAGATTTTTTCTGGTTTCTTTAATTTCTATTTTCTCATAGGTGGGATGGTGTGCCACCAGGATTCGGCAAAGAACTCTACGAGAGTGATTTGGACCGTATTATGGACAATGTTGAAACTGCAATGGACCGGTTTCCTGTCTTGAGAACTGCTGATATTGCCAGTGTTGTCGCCGGTCCTATTTACTACACACCGGATATTCTGCCTATGGTTGGTCCGTACCCGGGACTTCATAATTACTGGTTGGCGGCTGGCTTCGGTTATGGAATTATACATGCCGGTAAGTTAAGGCAAATCCTTTTTTTAAGATTCAGGTAAAACTATCAAATATTGTTGATCGAGTATTTGAGATTTGCTCTACAAACAATGTTTTTGACTGTCGCTTGTCAAACATCTTTTCCTTGCATCAAGCAAATAATGTTTTGAGCTGTTTCAAAAGCACTTTCATGCATTTCTGCTTGTCAAAGAAAGTATTGTGACGTGTCCAAACGTTCCAACGTTTAAGGTGCTGTGGCGTCATGGTGTAATCCAGCTGACTCGTGTTGTCAGGAGCTCAGTGTGACAATTGTTCGAGCCCAGCCACGGTAGCGTCACAGCCAGAGTCGAGGTCTCGATTAGTTAACCTACTACTGAGGTCCTATCGACTGGTGCTAAAACACCATTTCATCTTCACCAAGATGTCTCGACAAGCAAATTTTAGCCTGCGCGCAGCCTGAAACACTTCCTTGAAGAAGCGTTTCAGGCTGCGCGCAGGTTAGCAAATTTCAAATGTTTGACAAACCATGTTTGCTCGTTTGACCAAGACCTAACTGGTCTTAAGAATCTCTGCCTCTCTTTCAGGTGGCATTGGAAAGTTCCTGTCTGAATGGATAATGGATGGTGAACCTCCATTTGATTTGAATGAATTTGATCCTGGTCGCTATGGCAAATGGACCAATCGTGATTTCGTTATGGACAAATGCAGAGAATCGTATGGTAATAATAATCTGCTAATTTATCCCAAAGAAGAAAGATTTGCTGGCAGACCTCAAAGGACCAGTCCAGTTTATGAGGTATGCATTGTCTAACTCAGTAAGAAATTAACTGACCACAGGGCCCTGTCAATAATATATTGTTATTGCGAGTGCTTATCCTTTGATTCCTCAATGTAAAGCGGGGCCTTTCGCTATGTAAACAGGCCAATTATTATCTAAGAAATTAACTAACTGACTACCTGGATAACTAACTAATTAACTAGCTAACTAACGTACTTGCCAACTAATTAACTAACTAATTAATTAACTTACTAACTAACTAATTAACTAACTAGCAAGCTAACAAACTAGCTAAGTAACTCATAAACTGTCTAAACAATTATATAACTGTCTAACTGTCTAATTAACTAACTGACTGACCAGCTAACTAGCTAACCAACCAACTCACTAACTAGTTAACTAGTTAACTAACTAACTAACTAACTAACTAGCTAGCTAGCTAAATAACTATCTAACTGACTGACTGACTGACTGGACTGACTGACCGACTGACTGACTGACTGACTGACTGAACTGACTGACTGATTGGCTAACTAACTAATTAACTAACTAACTAACTAACTAACTAGCTAGCTAACTAACGAACTAACTAACTAACTGAATAACAAACAAATTTACGAACTTACTAACTAATTAACTAACTAACTAACGAACTTACTAACTAAGTATTGCTTTTCCTTTGCTGACCATTGTGAACGTACAGACCCTGAGCCGTAGTTTAGGCCTATCCAGTTCATGTAGTGATGTTTTACTGCTCTCCTGTTTTTCTATTAAGTCAATAAGCCTTTCTATTTTCACAGCGCACCCTGAAAGCTGGAGCTGAAATGGGATTCCATAGCGGTTGGGAAGTGCCACATTGGTATATGAAACCGGGGGATGATGCTGGATATAAGCCAAGCTTCTACCGGACAAACTGGTTTGAACCGGTTGGAAGAGAATGTGACGTCGTCTTGAATAAAGTTGGAATCGCTGATTTATCCGCGTTTGCAAAGATCGAAATCAAAGGAAAAGATGCAACGAAATTCTTGGATCATATGGTAGCAAATAAACTACCGCCAGTAAGTTGTTTGTATTGGGATATTTCTAGCCATCTTTATTGTAACACAGTTCAGCATGGTAAACTATCATTTAACTCATGTTAAACTTTTTCCTCCCACTTTTTTTATTCTTAGCATCCATGCAGCCTAAAACTCTTCTAAAAGAAAGAGGACTCAACTCTCTCTCTCGACTCTACTCTACTTTCTGTTTGTTAATGTATGACCATGGTCAAACAATCAAACATTGTTTGTCAAACATTTGAAATTTGCTTATCAAGCAATACTTGAACACTCTGCCAAGTCATGTTAGCTTTGTAGCGGCCCAGGCAAGATATGCTCAGCTTCTCCTGGGCTTGGTGTAGAATACATTTTATCATTGTAATTTGTATTTCTACAAATAAAAATGAATTCATTTGAATTGAATTCAAACATTGCTTAGCGAGTATAATTTTTGAAAAAGTTTAACAACATAATAATGTTTGACATACCGTTAAGGAATATGAAGGTGCTGTGGGGTCGTGGTGTAATCCAGCTGACTCGTGGTGTCAGAAGCTCAGTGTGGTCAGGGTTCGAGTCCAGCCACGGTAGCGTCACGGCCAGGGTCGAGGTCTCGATTAGTTAACCTACTACTGAGATCCTAGCAACTGGCGCTGAAACACCATTTTACCTTCACCTACCTTGGCTAAAGAAGTACCTAGAGTCATCAAGCCTGTGATCTGACTGTGTGCATTGCTACTGTGCATTACTCATTTGTCTGTTCTCGTTCTGTTTATGTTTATGTTTATTTTTTTGAGGAGAGACAGTAGCAAAGATCTGAACTTTTCCTTCTCGATCCTTTATCAAATTTACATGCGGTTTCGCTTAAGATTGATATTAGTCACTCACTCACTCACTAACTCATTCACTTACTCACTTACTAACTCGCTCACTCTCACTCACTCATTCATTCACTCACTCACTCCCTCCCTCATTCACTCACTCATTCACTCACTCATTCACTCACTCACACACTCACTCACTCATTCACTCACTCACTCGCTCACTCATTCACTCACGCATTCACTCACTCATTCACTCACACACTCACTCACTCATTCACTCACTCGCTCACTCATTCACTCACACACTCACTCATTCACTCACTCACTCGCTCACTCATTCACTCACTCACACACTCACTCACTCATTCACTCACTCACTCGCTCCCTGACTCACTCACTCATTCACTCACTCATTCACTCACTCACTCGCTCCCTCATTCACTCACTCATTCACTCACTCATTCACTCACTCATTCACTCACTCACACACTCACTCACTCATTCACTCACTCACTCCCTCCCTCATTCACTCACTCATTCACTCACTCACTCGCTCACTCATTCACTCACGCATTCACTCGCTCACCTACTCATCCACTCATTCACTCAGCAGAAGTGAGGTATTCCTATAAAAGAAAATTTCAGAAAAATTGTTACACACCGATTCAGCTGATGCTTTGAGTATTAATGTTTATAATTTTCATTATGTTTTAGATCGGCGGAGTCAATGTTAGTCACATGTTGACGCCTAAAGGAAGGGTCTACGCTGAAGTCACTATTTCAACCCTAGGACCGGATCACTATTTTCTTATTACCGGAGGCGGATCAGAATATCACGATTTAAGGTCGGTATAAACTCTTCACCCATGGCCATAGCTTACTAAGGCTCTGGCTTAACGATCGAACATTGTTGATCCAACATTTAAAATTTGCTTGTCAAGCAAAATGTTTGACCGTTAAGCCACGTCCAAAAACATTGCTCGTCCCACATTTTTTGCGTGCGTCAACTTTAACTTTTTAAAAAACATCACACCACAAATTTATCTCACGAGTAATGTTTTCAAATTGGTCAAAAGATCAAACATTTCAACTTTAAATGTTTCATTCAAATATTGTTCGCATAACATTTGAGATTTTATATTTGACCGTTTGGCCATGTCAAGAAACTATTTAACAGCAGAATTCGCCAAGCAGTTTTTTCGAAAAACTTTTCACCGGCTTTTTGACGGTCAAACATTTTGTTCGACGGGAAAATTTCAAATGTTTAACCAACAATGTTTAAACATGGCTCAGCACTGTTTTTGGATAGTTATGCCTTGTGGTGTATTATCTATTTCGGTTTCCACCATTCAAACAGCTAGAAGTAGACCTCGGCCCGGTTGTTCAAAGCTCCGATTAAGTTAACACAGAATTAGAGCCTAATCTAGGGTTATCTAGGGTTACTGTGTCAACTGTATCTTCTGCTGCACATATCGCTGTGTCTGTCAATTTAGATTAGATGAAGAATTTCTAGCCCTGAATTGGACTGATATTCACGAGCTGATATAATGTCAGCAAGGGCGTTTCAGATTTTTGGCCGTTCAAGTCTATAAATTTTAAAGAGATCAAATGGCCCCTCATTGCCCCCTGTAAATCAGATTTTAAACTGAGGGGCTACCATGGAAAATAAGTAAAAATGAAATGAAGTTTGATTGACAGAGGTTAGGATTTATCGGAACTGGTGTCCAAATTTGTTGTATTTTTTTGCAGATGGCTTTTAGAACATGCACGAGGCTACAGTGACTTGGAAATCGAAAATGTAACCGATGATGTTGCCTGTCTATCAATTGCTGGTCCATTGTCAAGAAAACTTTTGTCCAAACTTACAGAAGAAGATATATCAAACAAAGCATTTAAATTTATGAAATGCCGGCAAATGGATGTTGCTGGTGTTCCTGTTCTGGCATTAAGGGTATCTTATACAGGTATTTAATTGGCTTATTTCCTCACTCTGTCACTGAGCCACCTACCGATCAACCCAAGCATTCTTCACTCACTCATTCACTCACTCACTCATTCACTCACTCACTCACTCACTCATTCACTCACTCACTCACTCATTCACTCACTCGCTCACTTGCTCCCTCACTCACTCATTCACTCACTTGCTCACTCACTCATCCACTCACTCGCTCACTTGCTCCCTCACTCACTCATTCACTCACTTACTCGCTTACTCACTCACTCACTAACTCATTCACTCACTCACTCGCTCGCTCGCCCACTCACTGGCTCACTCATTCACTCATTCACTCACTCATTCATTCACTCACTCACTCATTCACTCACTCACTCACTCACTCATTCACTCACCGACTCATTCACTCACTCACTCACTCACTCACTCAATGACTCATTAACTCGCTCAGTCATCCACTCACTCATTCACTCACTCACTGACTCATTCACTCGCTCAGTCATCCACTCACTCATTCACTAATTCACTCACTCACTCATTCACTCATTCACTCATTCACTCACTCACTCACTCACTCACTCATTCACTCACTCACTCACTCACTCGCTCGCTCATGAAATCTTTCAATAACTCCTCCTTTCCTAACGGAGCCTTGCCTTGCCTTTATCAATTACTTCGGTCCTTATCCTGTTGTATTGCATGCGCAAGAACTTTAATGCAAAACCAATATAACACGGGGATGTGGACATAAGCCTGGCTTTATAGTCTTGCAGAAAAAATCGTCTATTGTCTTCTCCTCTCCTTGATGTCGCAATGTCTGCGTTAGCCTATCGTCATAAATGAGACTCACAATCAAAGGGTGTTGGCCCTTTTGAAGTCTTTTCAGCATAAATGCTTATATTTGCATATATATATTCATTTGAAGAGACGTTAGTATACAGCAATAAAATCCATTTGTCACCGATATCCTCTTTCTCTTTCTTAGTATTTCGATTTTCGTAATGATCATTATTTTGACTCCTGATTTCATTGTTTTTCTACAGGCGAATTGGGCTGGGAATTCTACGTGAAAAACGAGAATACAGTACAGCTGTATGACGCATTGTTAGATGCTGGACAGGAGTTTGGTATTGAACACATTGGATCATATGCAGTCAACTCACTAAGGCTTGAGAAAGGATTTCGACTATGGGGTGCTGAGGTAGAGTTTTATTTATCTATTGCCTTTGTAATTTAAGACTGCTTCTTTTCCTATTACAGATGAGTGGCAACTTCTAAGTAACGGAAGGAAATTTGCTCTGTTTCACACATTAAGGGACCAGTCATTGTTTATGATCGTCATGCGCCGGGTTGCGCCGTCGATCCAAAAAAACCGGCTACAAGCTGCGACCTGTGACATTACTGGCGACAGGCCAAAACGTGTCGCGAAAAGATCAACAAAATCAATTTTCTGCGACCGTGTTTCCTCAGGTCGCGGAACATTTTTTCGAAAATCTATCCCTGGCTACACGTGTGACTTTTAGCTTTAATGGTCACGGCGACAATTTTTATCATGTCCTGTCACCATTTCGAGGAATATGTCGCACCTATAGCCACGGCTTTAGAGGGAAATGTGCAGTTTTAGCTTTTTATCAGTACTTGAATTCGCATTGTTTGATCTGTTAGATAAATGATCTTAGTTAATCATGGTTTCTTATAGATGAATCTTGATGTCGGACCATATGAAGCTGGACTAGGTTTCTTCATCAAGCTCGATAAGGTAATTCAGTATTTTTCTTTGATTTTGTTCTTTGCCTTAATCTGATCTCATTTGCTCTTATCTAATTTAATCTGATATAATCTAACTAATCAGATCTAATTTAATCTAATCTGATCCGATCTAATCTAATCAAATCTGATCTAATCTAATCTAACCTAATCTGATCTGATCTGATCTAATCTAATTTAATCCAATCTAATCTGATCCAATCTAACCCGATCTAATTTAATCTGATTTGATATTACCTGATCTAGTTTCTGATGATAGTCTGATGAGCTCTGATTTGATCTAATATAATCTGACCTGATCTGATCTAAACTAATCAGAACTGATGTAATGTATTCTGATTCAAAATTATATAAACTGATATGGTCGGAGCTGATCTTATCTTATCTGATTTAGTCTGGTTTCATCGGTCTGATCTGACCTGATCTAATCTGATTTAGTCTGATCTGATCTGGCCCGCTCTGATTTAGTTTGACCTGATCCGATTTGCTCTTATGTAATCTGATCTGGTCTGATCTGATTTGATTTAATCTGATGTATCTGCTTTAATCTGAGCTTTTCTGATCTGATCTGTTCTGATCTGATCTGATTTAATTTGGTATGGTCTAGTCTGGTCTGGTATGGTTTTGGTCTGATCTAATGTGGTGTGATCCAGTCTAATCTGCTCTGCTCGGCTTGGCTCTGCTTTGCTAGCTTTGGTCCGGCACTCTGTACTGCACTGTTCTGATCTTATCTATTCTTATCTTATCCTGTCTGATCTGATTGCTATGCAACGCTCTGATTGTGTTTCTGTACTTCATTAGAATCATAATTTCATTTTAGGGTGCAGACTTCATTGGAAGAGACGCCCTGATCAAATACCAACAGGAAATGATGGAAAAGAAACTTGTTTGCCTTACGCTTGATACCGACAACATCGATGCCGAGGGAAACGAAGCTATCTGGTATGGAGGAAAGGTAAGCAAGCCCCATGAAGCATTACAATATGTATCAAGTTAAGGTGTGTTCTTCTGAACCTCTAAATTAACCTTCCGAATTTCAAAAACAGAAAGCTTCTGAAAACAGAATCCACAATTTTCAAGAAACAGGAATTCTAGTAATCTGAAAAGTTTTTCGCCAAAATACTTGCTTGCCTCGTCTCCAAACGCATTCGTCGAATGTACTCTGGCAACTGGTAAAATGGAAGTCTCTTCGATTTCCGTGAATCTTTCGAAAGTCTTGGAAACCTTCTGGTTTTGACGTGAGAAGGTTTTGGAGAGCTCCAAAACCTGCCGTTTAAGAAAAATTGAAAAACACATTCCGAAAAAAGAAGGCTACCGAAAAAAGAGTTGGTTTACAATAACACGCCCTTAAACTGGTATCTTATATTACCTTGGGGACTAAAAGATATGAATAACACACAACTTTATTAACCCTACTTATCTACTGAGCTTTCTTTCCTACCAAAGGCCTTTCAAACCAAATATTAGAAGTTGTGTCGGGAGCAAACCGTGCAAACTTGTTGGCCAACATGTTGGCACGGTTTACTATAGATGTTGTCCAAACAAACAACATGTTATTGTCGAAAAAAAGTTGGTCGACATTTTCAAACTTATTTAAAAATGTTGGCCAACATTTACATCTATTTGAACAAAATTGATGTGTTGGTACGATTTGCCATGTCTCGCCAGCATGTTGGCACAACATTTCCAATTTTGGTCGCTATTTCGGAGACCTTGAAATGAGAAATAGATTAAAGCTGGTGTTTTGGGTTGGACTACGAGTTTTTTCTTCTTCGTCGTCAACCAAAAGAGATAGCAATAAACAAACAGCTGCTTCCTTTTCGGCCATGTTTGCAAAAGATCATTTGTAGATGATGTCAGCAACCAAAAACATCTCAGATGTTGTGATTGTATGGATAACCGTAACAGCATGTTGGCCTATTTTCAGCCAACATGTTGACCAACAATGGCGGGCCAACAATTGGCACGGTTCACACCCGGCTTAAGGCCCTTTCTCTCTTTGCCTTCACTGTTAATTTAATTGTATTTTTTCTTGTTTTAAAGGTTGTTGGAAACACGACATCAGGAGCTTATGGCTATCAAGTAAAAAAGAGCATTGCTTATGCCTATCTACCAATCATATTGCAAGACGTGAATACTGAGGTCGAGGTTGAGCTTGTTGGCAAGAAATACAAAGGGACTGTTGTACAAGAGCCTCTTGTTCATCTAGAATCAACCAGAACGAGGCTGGCGGCAAAGAAAAAGAAACAAGCGTCATAGAGTATTTTGAAGATTTTCTCACTGTTTTATAAACTTTTGTATAGAATAGACTACAGTGCTTAGATAAACAATATATCGCCAGGGCCAAATGATCAAACATTGTTGGTCAAACATTTGAAATTAGCTTTACGAGCAATTTTTGACTGTTTGGCTACACCACAAAGCTTGCTTGAAACAGAAAAATACACTATATTGTTACGCAATTTCTTAGAAATAGTTCAAAAACAATTTTGCTTGATGGAAGCAAAAGTGTTTGACGAAAATGTTTGAGACAAAGCCGAATGGTCAAACATTTAGCTTGAGAAACGAAATTCAGATGTTTGGCAATCAATGTTTGGATATGGCCTAAAGCTTCTAACTTGAGGGATTGGAGCATCTAATGGGCTACGGTTTTAAGAAATTTCATATTTTTGTAGAATAGAATAAAAAAAAGGTTTTCGAATTCTATTTTCGAATTCAGGGTTTTATATCTTCTTTGACAGAAGCTCTATGACAACTCATTTTAATCTTCGAATCTCAGAAAAGGGGAGGGATGTATTTTATATGAATGTCTTTAAGAAGTAATGGACTCTAGCATGCTGTTTTTTAAGAGTTGCTTTGCTACCACTTAGTACTTTGGGTATCTGTATCTGTTTCATTGTAACTCGTAGAAAATATGAATTAGAAATAATTTTCTTTGCAAGGCAGTTCA
>JAADKT020532983.1:0-12164 GCA_011763395.2 Chrysaora chesapeakei
AATATTTCGTTCTGCAAAGCCATTTCCCTGGCTATGGTACGCAGATGAGCGACGTTTCTCGATTGCGAACATTTCACAGAGCTGTTTAATGGTTTCGCCGTCAACATTTGACCCTTGGTCTGACAGGAGGTATGACGGGCAGCCGTGTTTCAAAATCCATGAGCGGAATAAGGCATTTGCAACTTCTGGGGCTGATTGGTTTTGCAGTGGTTCTGCTTCAATATATTTTGAAAAAACATCTCCCATCAGTAGTATGTATCTATATCCTGAGTCATCTTGGGGCAGTGTTGCTAAGTCAATTGAAACGAACTGCATAGGGGCATCCGGTACGAATAAGGGCAGGAGTGGCGCCTTGGGTCCGTGAGGATCACATTTGGCTCTTTCACAAATAGAACAGGTAGATACGTAGCGCTTAATGTATGCATACATATTAGGCCAATAGTATCTGCCACTGATTATCGCATGTGTTTTGTCTGTCCCAAAGTGAGCTTGTTCATGATACTTGGCAACGACAATGTGACGCAACGGAGCTGGTAATACGGGTCGTCTAGACTTTGTTAGTATATCATCTTCAACACGTAATTGATTTGAGACACGCTTGAGTCTTCCCTCTTTGACCATTTGGCCGTTTGCGACTAGTCGTTTTGCTGGTCCAATAACTGGGTCGTCATCTTGTTCTTTTGTCAACTGAGCCTTAAACGATTGATTTTGCAAATCGACAGCATATATCTTTTCCTCGAACAGGTCTTCAAATTGGTCCGTATTCTGGATTGGCAGTTTTGATGTGACTCTTGACAGTGCATCTGCCTTTGTGTTTAATTTCCCTGGCAGGTATTGTATGGTGTAATGGTACTCTTCGAGTTCTGAAATCCATCGGGCAAATTTTCCACGGGGGTCTTTGGTATTGCGTATATGAACAAGTGGGTTATGGTCCGAGTTAAGGATGAATTCTGTTCCTGCCAAGTATACGTGCCAATTTCGAACTGCTAACAGAAGTGCATAAGCTTCCTTGCTGTGGGTAGACCATCGTTGTTGAGAAGAATTCAAGGTAACTGAAAAATAGGCGACTGGATGGGTGGTGCCATCTTGTTGCTGTTGGGATAGTACACCCCCAACAGCCACATCGCTTGCGTCCACTTCGACTACAAATGGTTGACCACATTGCGGAAAACTGAGAACAGGTTTTGAACATAATCTGTCTTTCAGGGTATTAAAGGCCTCTTCGCAGTGAGCACTCCACTCAAATGTAACATTGTCACTGGTAAGTTTGTTCAAAGGTTGACTTATGTGAGCGAAGCCTTCGATAAAGTTACGGTAGAACCCAGCAAGACCTAAGAATCGTTTGAGATCTTTCTTGGTGTTCGGGCGTGAGAACTCGCGAATGGCTGACGTTAATCTCTCTTGTGGTTTTATCCCATCTGCTGATAATTCATATCCTAAAAAGTCTACCGTTTGACTTGCAAATATACATTTGGACGCTTTCAGAGAAATGCCCGCTGACCGAAGGCGCAAAAAAACAGCTTCCAGATCCTTCAAATGTTCATTGAACGTCTTACTGTATATTGCAATATCGTCCATGTATGCTAAGACATGGTCTGCTGGTAGACCTGACAGACAAATATCCATAAGTCGCTGATAGGATGCACCAGCATTGCACAGTCCGTATGGGGTCACATTGAACTCATATTTGCCGTGCGGTACTGAGAATGCTGTTTTCTCCTTGTCTGGCTCATGCAGAGGCATAGACCAATAGGCTGAGGCCGCGTCAAGGGTGGACCAATACTGCGCCCCAGCCATTTTGTCAAGCACATCTTTAATGTGTGGAAGAGGATAAGTATCCTTTTTTGTGGTGTCATTTAGCTTACGAAAATCGCAGACAAACCTTGTCGAATTGTCTTTCTTTTTGACAAGAATAATGGGACTATTCCATGGGGATTCTGACGGTCTAATGATGTCATTTTCGAGCATTTCGTGAACTTGTGCATTGACTTCCTTTTCCCAGGCGACAGGAATACGCCTCGGTTTCTGATAGACTGGCAGTGATTCATCAGTTACAATTTTGTGCTCTAATACAGTGTTTCTCTTTGGACTTTAGGGTTTGAGGCGAAAATATCTCCATAACTGTTGATAAGGTTTGTTAGTGTATCTCTTTCTACAGCTGTCAAGTGGTTTCCAGTTTGGACTTGCAGTGGAGGAACAAAGGGTGTATGAGTGCATGTTTGGCTATCAAGACTTGAAGCAACTGAGATGTCTGATCCTGCAGGGTTAAGAAAACCAATTGTTTTCCTAGATGGTAGCTCTATATCATCGCTGTTAACATTGACAATGGCTATCTTGAAGGCACCCTCAGTATTAGGAATTACACGCGCATAAGTGCCGTAAGTACCTGTAGTTCCATATATACGAGTTGGTTCAAAATCTCCAACAAGAAACGCTGTTTTAGGGCTACATTGTACGACGACTGTCTGTTCAGTTCTGGCGGGAATAGTTACCTTTTCTGAAAGTCTAACCCTTTCAGGGGCAGTGAGTTCTAGGCCTGAGAACCATTGGTTGCCTAGTTTGACTTTATTGGTCTCAAAATTGAACGTCACAGAGCCAAATCGTTTCAAGAAATCACGTCCCAAGAGTATATTTGTACAGGTTCTAGTGTTAACTACACGAAATTCATGAAAGACAGGCAGATGTGATCCCTTAATAAGGACTTTTATGCGTACTTTACCTACAATATCCATTGTATTGCCTGAAGCATCAATGAGGTTCTCATCAACATTAACTATAGCTGTGGACCCAGTCAGTCGGTTTAGGGATTTTTCGTCTATTATAGACACTCCAGCACCCGAATCTAGAAGAACGTTGGTCAATTGACCATTTAATTCGGCTTTCAAAATAACTGTAGAGACTTTACTGTCATCTTCACAGAGATTGATTGTTCGTTTATTGTCTGGAGTTTCTTTAGGTCCATATAGTCATTTATAATTTGCACAGCTGGAATCCCAAGCATCGTGGCTTCGTTTACCACAGGCTTGGCAAAATCGCATTGGGCAGGCCCTGTAAAGGTGCTCATCGCTTTGGCAGGTTCGACAGCGAAGGTTTCCGGGTGTTTTTGTGGCTTGTGAGCCTTGAAATCTACGAGGGTTGTTGCCGCGTCCCATTCTACGGTTTCGTGCCCCTCGGCCGCGACCGCGGCCGCTGTAGTAATTGGCAGAAACAAGATTGACATCTTCATGAGGGTCTCCCCCGTGCGAGGACAAAGAGGTTGTCTGTAATCGTTCAATCACCTTTTCAGTAATTGATTCAACAATGTCATCGCCGCTAATCGGATTAACCGAGTTTGCAGAGAACCTTTTGTTTACTGGTAATGATTGAATTCCTGCCAGTTCCAACCGTGTGGCTTCATCGGCTATCTCGTTGAGCGTTTTTGTGGTAAATTTCTCCAGGGATTTTAGGGCTACTTGCATGTCGACATGCAAACCATTTACAAAATAGTCTCTGGCTATTGTTTCGTGAATTGTCGACTCAAATGTTGGATAAGCTAGCTTGACAAGTTCGAAAATTTTGTAGGCAAAATTTTGTGTTGACTCACCCATCTCTCTCTTCCGTTTCGAGAGCTCACTGAGGGCTTCTTCTCTGTTACGTTTGCCACGCTCAAACTCCTTCAATAACTCGGCTTTTATTTTGCTTGCATCTTTGCGATCTTCGCTTGAAAGGCGTAGATATACATCAAAAGCTGGGCCCTCCAATTTACTCGCCAAGGCCTGGGCGCACTTCTCCCCAGTATAACTCTTCAGTGACGCATAAATCTCTACTTTTGCAATGAACGAACGAACGTCGCCTGTTCCATTAAATGATAATGATTTTCCTTGTGAAGATGCAGAATCCATTTTGGGTTATTCGTTTGTAGTAATGTTACCGAAGGTACACTCGAAGAGAGATTCCTTTATGGCGACTTGTTATTATAATGACTACAAACGAATGGCCTAGGCCAACAAAACAAGAGAATATAAGATACTAAGACTTACAGGGAGACGGGGGTAAATACACCCAACAGCACATGCCTCATCAAAAGAGGATCTGGTCCCAAACTGATGAGCAGCTAAATCAAAAGGGGGCACTTATTCAAGGGAGGGCGCTTTTTCGAGGAAATACGTTAATAAAGTAAATGCCTACCCATTGTACATCCATATACTTCAGCTCTCATGCAAAGATGGTTTCCATACCATGATTGAGGTCTGATTCTGACGTATCTACCATTGACAGTATGATGCAAGTAATGCCGTTTGATTGTGTTCTTGTCTGTATTGCCTTCGAATACCTGAAAGGTAAGGAAACATTATGATAAATAAGTAGGCCAAGGCATAAGGCATAAGGCAAGTCAAGTTAGTTCCATTTCCTTTTTAAAGGTCTTGGTGATCGAAAGATCAAACATTTTTGGTCAACCATTTGAGACTTGCTTTACAAACAATGTTTGCCCGTTTGACCAAGCAGCGAAACAAAACTTGCTTGGAAACGTTTGTGAGATACTTTTTCTGCTTGCCGTAATAAATTGCTTCATAAGCAATAGTTTGAGCTGTGGAAAAACGACCAAATAGAATATTTTGCTGGGCAAGCAAATTTCCGATGTTTGACTGAAACCTTCTGATCCTAAGGCCAGAGCTTAGCTTCAAAGCTTGCAAAATTGAGCCCTGGCCAAACTATCAAACATTGTCGGTCAAACATCTGAGATTTGCTTTACAAGCCATGTTTGACCGTTTGGCCACACCACAACAATAATTGACAAGCATAATTCGCCTAGCAATGTTTCTGAATAGCTTCAACACCATTCTATGCTTGTATCAAGCAACAAATGTTGGACGAGCAATGTTTTGTGAGATGGCCAAACGGTCAAAAATTTTCACCAACAATGTTAAACCGTTGGGCCTAAGCTTCGACGTTATAGGCTCTGAAACACAGGATTTTGCTGCAGCTAAATCATAAAATACATAAAATGTGTACCTTGTCATAACCCCTTTCTTTGTAACAATTCCACGCAGCCTTGTTGAAGCTATAACATAGCAGGTACGATGTAACCCAATTGTCAAAAATAGACAGTCCTTGAGTAGCAATTCCTGTCAAAGACTTAACTTCTCCAAGATCGATTTCCAAATAAGGGTTTTTGTCATCCTTATTAGCACACCAGGCAGTGCGAGCAGGGTCTCCCCAAAACGAGGCAAGATTGATTCTTCCGTAAAATGGCTTGTGGAGATTGTATGTTGAACTTGCAGTGATCTGTTTGTCTTGGATTTCTTTCGACTGCATGCCAAGGGCTTGTTGACAATCTAGAGAAAAAAGGCAGATGACATCATACTCCCGTATAATAAACAAGGAGCGTACTTCCACTGTTCATTATACTAGACTTACCACCCAAATGGGTAACATTTTTAGCGATAATTTCCCTATAAATTGTTTTATTACGTAAAAAATCTCAGGCATGATCAATTTCTTGTATTGAGTCAATTTTATGGTGCAACGGCCTTTTTGCCACATTTAGAGTCGCCTCGAATGTCAAATTGGGTCCAATGTTTGAGATACTGGTACAAAGGAGTAAGACGTTTCGTTGTTCTTACTTAACATGGGTATCAAGAGCAACAGAAAATTTATCCGTTAAGCATGTCGCCGTCGGTGACAGACGAGGAAACGATGTTTTAGAAACCAGGCTTAAGAGGGTTGCATTTCCAGAACAGGTGGAAATCACGCGTGTAGCCGCGGCTTAATTCTTAGACTTACCCGTCTCGAAGCTGCATCTTTTCATTAGAATTTCAATCTTAGTTGGCGATAATGCCTTATTGAAAATATAAAACTCATCGATTTCTCCATTCAGAATTCTCTGATTCTTATGTTTTCCGATCCCTGCTCTTCCACTCCAGTCTTGAGAAAGATCCCCGATTCCATAACCTTGAGCGCCAAGTTTCCCATTCACAAACACAGCAACACGACCGGACACGACATCGTATGTTGCTGCGCAGTGGGTCCAGATATGCGCAGGCACCATCAAGCCAGTTGAAACATTGAAAATATTAGTTCCTTCTTCATTTCGATGAAACCATCTAAGATGGCCGCGATCAACTTCGAAATGATACTGTCCGCTTCGATGTTTCGAGGCTTTTCCACCCACAGTGTCAAATATGGAATGTTGTCCTCCGTTGCTAAATAATTTTATCCAAGCTGTTATAGTCACTTGTTCTTTGGGTTTGTCGACTAAGAATTCTCCATCAAAATAAACATCTCCTCCGTTCAGTTTCAGACCTCTCTGACATGCTCTACTGAATGTGACGATCTCCGCGGGCCTGCGCAGATGAGCGTCGTTGTGATGACCGCTGACATCAGGGATTACCGTCTCACGTATCTCGTCGAAATCAAGGTGAATTATGGGTACGACATCCATTGTTGATGATTCACCTAGAAAGAGAACAAGGAATACCGGAATCAAACAAAAAGAAGAGCAACAGAATAACAAAGAGAATGAGAGAAAATTGGGATATCTTTTAAAAGCTTGATTTTTTGGTGGATGAATTTGGTGGTCTTACTTGCCCAAATTCTCAACAAAAACACTTGATCTTGATAAAAACAAAACTAAAGCCAGATAGTATTTTGTAACGTAGACCAACCCCTCGAAAACTTAATTTTAGAGGGTTAACGAATAATAAGACATCAAAATGGTTACATTCAACCTTCAATAATGGGCGGCGGTGTCCTTCAGGTCAGGCAGCTCAGGAAGGACTACAAAAACCAGTCCTTCTTCTCGATGTGACCATATTTCGTAATCCCTTTAGCTTCTTACTCGGAATCGCAGCGAGCAAGTGACCATCATTAATCAAGTCGAGTTTGGTCAAAGAGGGAATCGAACCCACAATCATAGACCTTTCCAGGAATCATTTTCACCTCGACGTGAAGGTGAAAATCTCAATGCAGAAATCAACATTGCAACTATTTGGATGCAGATGACAGCAAAACTCTATCTCGTGCGTAGGTAAGAGCAATGCACGCTCTTAGGGTTTAGCTCTATACAGGCAATGGCTACATTTCCGAAGAAGCAATGCAATTCAAGGATGGGTCTATAGCGAATCAGGCTCGATCACAATTTTGTAATTCAGAAGCTCAGCGAGGTACGGGTTCGAGCTCCAACTACGACAACGTCACAGCCTGGGTCGAGGTCTCGATTAATTAACCTATTACTGAGATCCTAGCGACTGGCGCTAAATAGAAGAAATTCACCTTCACAAAGAGAAGAAATTCACATAGAATTACCTCCATCTTCCATTTTCTGTTCCAAGGAAGTGGAAAGGGCCCTTGCAGAACCAGGAACCTCTGGTGCAGTCTTCTTAGTCTGATCAATGCTGGCTTTATTAGGCTGTATGTTATTTGCAGCTGGCATTTGGTTATGCAATGAGCTGACTTGTAATGAACCACTGTTGTCTGATGATACTTGCTTAGACTCTGGTACAGGAGCTATAGAAAAATAAATGTAATGGAATACTCAATTAGCGTAGTAGTATGTAAAAGCCATAGGCTTATATCAGCCTTGCCCAGTCAAGACAAGCAACCGACTGCTTGAAGGCGATTTTTGGAACGAATTTATCGCAACTGACCTGCCGACGTAAACACTTTGGCAACTAGTTCCTTTTTTGACGGCAATTAGTCAGGGCATATATTTCCAGAAAGTTGGGTGTGTTCTAATCCTGCGATCAATAAGTTTGCAACTCCCACCAGTAGCAGTCGACTGAACGCACGTTCAACCGCGACCAACTGTATCCCATTAAATCTTATTAGTTATTGACATGTCGACATAGGTTAGCAGTTAAAACTGGTTGGCGTTAGTTGTACCGCATGGTAGGGTGACTTAAACCTTAGGAGGCATCTAATCTAAGACAAAATCAAGTAGTACTTCACTTCATTAGTATTTACTCGTTCGTAGTATGTAGATATGTATAGATTAACGTCGCTTGTCTTTATGTATTTGCCATAGGATAGTCACTGTTTTTGCTCCCCTTAGTATAGTCCCTGTACTGTTGTAAAGTGGTCAGGACAGTATAGTAGGATGGAATATATATTGTGACATTTTTAAGCCTGTCATGAGAGGACGCCTCAGCAAAATAAAAGGCATTATTAAGAGAATACCAGAAGATGCTTAAATACAATAGCAACAGGCATACCATCACAACCGTATAGTTCCACGCGAAGGCATCCTTTCCCATGCCATTCAGTTGGTATCACTCTGACATAACGCGCAGCAAACGGATGTCTGAACCAGTGCTGCACAGTTCCATTTTGGTCATCATTACCAACAAGTTCCTAGAAAACCAGAAAAATCATAAACAAGTGAATAAACTAGGGCACTAAAAGGTTGAGTAGAAGAAAAAGCAAATTTGAAGACGTTCTAAAGCCGAGTGAATTCAACAGTTCATTACCAATTTTAAAGAAATATTGAGCCCAATCGTCGTACCCACTGATCTCTAAGAAGAAGACTGGATCGAGCGTCTACGGGTATTTTTCGTGAAGTCGTCTTTGGCAGCCATTAGAGGAGCGCCAGAATGCGCATCCTCTTTGCACGGCCACGAAGACAAGGAGGCCACAAAAGGGCCTAGCATCAGCATTTGTCAGCATAAAACGTCTCTGACGAAGCGAAGGTGATTTTGATCTTTTTGACATATTGGAGGAGGTAGAAAAGAAATAAAAAGTCTGTACTCGTTTCTTGAGGCTTGTCGTGTTGAAGGAAGGCGCTCCGTTGCTCCTTGGCTGCCCAAGATAGTGGCGATTCAAAACTTCGATAAGACACGCGCTGAACAATGGAATGCGCTATCCAGTCTTTTAAGATCAGTGTTGATGCCGAGTAACGGCAATATCAAGTCTAGTCGTATAGTCATTCAGGGATGGAAAAAAGAAAAGCTACCCAATTATTCAACAAAGCTTATTAAAATTATGCCCAAGCTTGCCTTTATTTCGCCCGCACTATCTTTCATTGGAGCGAAATCTCCCGCCGAATCGTTAGAATAAGATATTCTATATCCCGTTGTCCATTCATCGACGAGGCCCATTCCTTCAGTCGCCACTCCTGAAAATGAAGTAAATCATATATAGCATTCACTAGACTTGAAGCTTCGGATGCGCTTGGTCCAGTCCAGTTAGCTTATTGCTTCGAGGTCCTAGCTCTATAATACACTATCATATCCTCACTTCGCCCTAGGCTATACTGTGTTTTTTACAGCATGAAATTGAGAACTCAGAAAAACGTACAGAGATTACTTAAATTATGAGAGAGTTAAGCATCAAATTGTAAAACATCAAGCAAGAACAAGTTAAGCTGTCCAACTGTAGTCGCAAAGATTGGGACAAACTGTGATAAGTATATGCCCTACGTGCAGCGAGTTGATAGGTAAAACCTAATGCAGCCAGTGCTTCACTTTAGGACTAGACGGAAGTGGGTGCCACTTTAGGAGTACTTTTTATAGGTAGAGTCGAAACAACTTGGAAGGGGTATACTTCGATGAGTAATTTTCTGGGTAAGGGTTATAGCTATTTCAATCATGTCATGAAAGTGTGAAAGAAATGAGGATTGACGCCCTTATTAATTACTTTCTCGATGCCTTAGTTGTCTGTAAAAGAACCAGAAAATGATCACACCTGTAAATTTTTTGACTCCACCAAAATCGATTTCCAAATATTCCTTGTCATTGTCTTTGTAAGGACACCAGCCTCCTAGTGAACCACTGACAACGTGACCGAGGCGGGCATGAAATGGTAGATGCATGTCGTTGAATGACGTTGATGCTGATATTTGAGCGTCGGGGATTTTATAATTGCTGATACCAAGAGGCCATGAACATTCTGCAAATACAAAATAAACGTTCAACGATGTCATATGTTCTTATCTACTTAGAAGAAGCTTTTTCGTCTGATATTTCTCAGAAAGGATGTAACAGCACGTTCCTTAAACAGCCAATCATCCGGTGAAATTCTGCATAAGCAGCCACCTCGCATCTCCAAACAAACCAGCTCAAACCAGCTCAAACCAGCCCAAACAAGCTCAAACACAATTCTGCCATTAGACAGCATTTACTTGATAACCCAGTGTCTTCAGAAAATGACAGCGAATATTGCTTCTAAATAGTTGACGAAGCAAGACTGATCGTCGTTTTGTTAAGGATTTCAGGAATAGAAGCTGTCTTCATCAAAACTAAAATCCGGTTTCGTATAGACCAAACGATTTTTGTGATATCACGACTTAGATACTCTATTGCTTTGGTTGTTAGTCTAGACTTTACGAGAAACAACTGAGACTCGTGTAACAAGTCTATATATTCTGCCATAGTCAGTTTTGTTCGGTGCCATTTCTCTCTTTCCTCTCTCTTTCCTTTTTCTTTGCAATGCTAACTGGTACAAAGAATAAAAACAACAACTTACCAAGAGGCTGTCTAGCTAGAGGTTCTTCGGTGGGTTTTTTCTTCTGTGGTCTTGGAATGAGCTCTCTTGACGTTCGTCCATCATTCATGTTTTTATCGAGCCATTTATTACAAGGGAACTCATAATAATCTCCATCTTCACTTGTTACAGTTACCTTAGAAGAAAACGAAACATATCAGACGAGCTTAGTGTCGTCTTAGTCTGACATGAAAATAACATGTCTTTGCTTGAAGCTTTTAACCTCGGACGGTACGTCCCGAACAAAAGTCCAATGAAGCCAACCGCTAGGGTTTTCGACGCGTCTTCGGAGCAAAGGTCAAGGGCAAAGAATACAATAGTTCAAGTTTCAATTGTTAAACCCTAAGAACAGCATTTAAACAATGGTACTGGTACCGCAAGGTTTGGTACCAAGTTTACCCAAAGTTCCACCCAAATCGCAGGTGGCAGTACTAGGTAATCCCAATTTTTATCGACGTAAAGAACTATGTCGAATGAAATTGCATTGATAGAGGTACCAGGTTCCACCCTTTTTTCAGACCTTTTGATACAAGGTTCCACCCTTTCATCGGAGTTTTATACCAGGTACCACCCTTCTGGTACAACGGTACCACTACCCGGTCATCCCTCTCTTGTGGTGTGTTTAATTCCAACTTAGCTACAATTATATCCCATACTTTTCAAAATTCTGAATCCACTCACCTTTTCAAGGTACCATCCAGGTCCAAGCCAGCTGTTGTCGTGTCTAATTTGTGCTCTTTTTATTCGACCAATTTTTGATTTTGCATCCAGCACAAACGTATCAATTCTAGATTAAAAAAAGAAGCAGTATTGCTAATAAAAAGTATGATTGGAAAAATGGCTCACTGCCATTCAACTGTAATTTTGCAACAAAAGATAAGATATACAGTTAAGGATAAAGGGCAGATATATGGAGCTAGTGATCAATAATATATAGGTACCCCCGATAGGTTTTAGCAGCGGTGTTAAACATATCGTGCACCTTTACAGCAAAAACCAAACGTCCCGGACGATTAGGTCTTGAAAATAGGCCTGCGATGTGTCGAATCATGGTAAACTACAAACTAAACATAGTGTCACAAATACTAAACAGAGTGGTTTTCTAGCCAGGGACCAGCCGGACATAGACTGGACCAAGAACAGCCTCATGGCAAGTCGAAAGGGCTTTAAATCTTTCATAATAACATATTTGGTAAAAAATGTTTATACTAAAACTTGGATACTATAGAGAGCGGAGGCAAAAAATAGACAAGATTTTTTGGCACTCTGAGGCCTTTCAAACCTACGTTCTCATCACACTCTTATGAGAACGTAGGTTTGAAAGACCTCAGCGTGCCAAAAAATCTTATCTATTTTTTTGCCTCCGCTCTCTATAGTATGCAAGTAATAATAACAAATAACCAACAAATTAACAAACAACAAACTAAATAACTAACATTTACAATAAACAAAGAAAGAAAAACGATCATGCACTTACTGGCCACGTTCGAAATTATCTCGCCCTGATGATTCTAGTTCCTTTTCTAAAATGTCTCCTTTGGTACCAAATAAGGAAATATAAACACGAGCATCTGTGCCTGCACCAAATCTATCGCCAGTATAAGTTGTAACAACATATCGAAAGCCTTTAACAGATAGAGAAAGCATTGATATTAACATACAATCCTCAATGTTTCCTCAATCGTTCACAAAAATTCCTAGACCACATC
>JAADKT020533094.1:0-12164 GCA_011763395.2 Chrysaora chesapeakei
ATTTCCAAATTCAATTTAGGTGTACCCCAATCCCTCAACCTGTTCACTAAACAAAGAACAGTCCTTTATAGTACAGCGAACTTGTATTCCATTCCTAGCTCTTGTATTCCATTCCTAGCTCAGTGCTCTTCAAAGAGCCTATGCAGAGCCGATCGCCCCACTTCATTGCTGCACTTTCACTAGACTTGCCCCCAAGTCTATTTCTCAATGTCTTTCTCCAAGGGGCTGTCATTCCGTGAAAACACAGGAGAGTGCGAGAGAAATATTTCTCTCGCACTCTGCTTTGTTACCACGGAATAGTGGACCTTTGGAGAAGGACTTTGAGAAATAGACTTGGAGCAAGTCTACACTTTCACTAGATCTATAAAAGGTCAATGAAACTCTAAAACGTCCCCGTGAGCCATGAATTTCCCACATTCGTTGTTCTCATTGATATTGTTATGGAGCTTTTTCAGTTATTTGTTTGGTTGTTTTTTTAGATTATACTCAGATTAAACTTAGCAACCATGCCTGTAAAAAGGTAGCGTTGAATTGCGGATTAAAAAAAGTAACAACATTTAATATTAACGGATTTCGTCATTAAAGATTAACTGATTTCGTATTTTACTGGAAAAATTAGCGGATTTTCGTATTTACTCATCAAAAGTAGGCGTATTTTCGTATTTCAATACCCCCTTTCACCCCCCACCTCGCAGATTTAGACTAACAGAGACAAGATAATTGAAGGAAAAAGTTCCCGCGCAAAACAGAATATAATGCAATATTACAATCCAACTCAATTTTTAAATTTTGAAAAGCTCTCTATTGGTTGATATCGCTCTTCCGCAACACTTATCACCAATCACGAGGCACAAGTCATTTTACAATTTACTTTGGGTTATTTATGGTAAAAAAATGAACATGAAATTGGTTGTACAAACAAAATTGAAAAAGGGAAAGGGCCCTGTTTTGACTTAGGCCACTGGGTGTAAAAGTACTGACTTTTCCCACACTGGTGGGACAAGGAGAATGGCCCACTGGGGCAAATGTCCCACCAGTTAGTACGTTAAAAATACCCTGTTGGTAGAATATAAGAAGGGTTGGAAACGCACCAGGTTTTTCTTTTGTGTAGGCGCAGAATGAACAGCCTATTGCTGTGCACCTTTTCCATATCCCCTCTGCCAATCAAGCATTTTCTGTATTTTCTCCGTCACGTACTTGACTAATGGCTGTTTTGGGGTCATATGTCACAGAATTGTCAGAGAAAAGGGGGGTATGATTGTACTGTCTTTGTCAGAGATAAGGGGTCAAGATTATTTTTGGGAACTCACATGGTATATAAGGTCTCACAGAGTGAACCCGCCGGGTTTTGGGCAAAGATCATACATCGTTATGCAACAGAGTTCTGCTTTGTTTCCCTTTAAACAGTTAGTTTTCCTGAAGTAGGTTTCCAGGAAAGGTAACTTTATTTAACAATTCATCTACTGCAGATCCGCATAGTACATCGCAGTGTTGTATTGCATTACAGTCCAGTAATATTGTTGTCGTTGGATGGAATTCTCTCAGCATAGAATCAAAGCTCTCGTTTGCAAGTATAACCATACTCTGGGTTTCCGTTGGTCTCCAAGACTGGAACTTATTTGTCAACTTGATCAATTTTAATTCTGACAAGGATACCCTGTCATTGATAAAGATTCAATTGTCTTTTCTACTGTTGGATGTTGTCGACCATGACAAACACCTCCTATTTTTGATTTTGAGGAAACTTCAGTTTTAAGGCTTCTCCAAAATAGGTACTTCGCTTTCTGCAACAAGAGACAAGGAACCTTTCTACTTGCTGACACGAAATGAAATGTTTTGTAGATATTTTGCAAGAACACCTTTCAAGTGATACCGATTCTTTTGCTGGAAGTGTCGAAAAGATAAAACTGTGATTTGTTCGCAAACTAGCTGGACCAGTTTGTTGTCTCAAATCTGGAAGAGTGCCATCAGTATTCCCTTTTCGCTATTCCCAACAAGAGTCTTGTTGCTTGGCAATCTGCATTGTCTTAAAAAATTTAGCCTGGCATGAAAGTACGTCAGTTATAAAAATTTGCCCATTTAGCCTTACAGCTATATACCATACGCTTCCATAAATTCATTCGTTACTTCTTTAGTGTCAATTCTATATATGCCTCCATTCCCCTGCCATTACTTTAGTGCTGTAAATACAGTATGGGCTTGCTTTCTAGTATTCATTTGTGCAATGCTTATCAGGTCGATTGCACACAATACATGATTTGTTACATTTTCCACGTGAAGGAAGCCATACATGGCACAACAGAGGACTTGCTCTCCATTTTTTCCCGGGGATTTTTTACATCTTGATGCTCTGTGTGGCACCCACATCCATACCCACCCCGCAAAACAAATATCATCAAGAACTTTCCATTGTGACTGTCATTCTGAAATGTATTCTTTTCCGTATATGTCATAACGAAGAACGGCGAAATCAAAATAAATATTACTTAATTAAGTAAAACTTCGCTCATACAAAACTTATCGACCATTTTCTTGTGTACCATGTCCTAGATTGCGTTTGTACCGTACCGGGTCCATGTTTAGCCTGTCGTACCGTGTACCAGTTGCTCTATACCCGCGTACCGGGAAGCTGTCGTCCCCTTTTATCCATTCTTTATTTTACATCCGTTTTACAATAGCTTTATATATTTAATGCTATAGGTAATATATACCAACCTACTAAGGCAGTAAAATTGCAAAGTTAAAAATCAAAGGCAGGTGTCTAATTATTTTACGTTACAAACTTAATAGTAGTAAGTAGCAATAAACATCATTAAGAAAACAAGTCAAGGTATATAGATTCAAGACAGTTAAACACTTTATTAGACGAGAAGCTTGAATATCAAAAAAACATTCATTGCTAAAAGTAACCATTGTTTGCTATGTATTCTTTGCAAAGCTTACATTTGCGTAATTTTTCCTCTTTGTAAATTCTCATAATTCTTTGCTTGAAGCTTTGCGCAGAGTGGCAATCCTTAATGGCCTGAATTGTCTTCACTTCTTGTTTAATTTGTTCAGCCTCAGAATAACTTACTTAATATTTTAGATTTGGTCAGGTCTGCAAGCAATGGAATTATGCCAGCAATCTCCCTTCATTGTGGAGAAAAGTTGACTTGTCTTTTGTGGCTGACAGTAGAAGAGCAAATGAACGTGTATTGATACATTTATTGAGAAAAAGAGGAGGCGACATTTTAGAATTGAATCTGACAGGCTGGTCTAAGCTTACAGATAAAGGAATAATGGTACATATGTTTTTAAAACAGCTATAGCCTTTTTTCTTGTTTATTGGTAGTTTTAGTGAATATGGCAGCTAATGGGTATGGGACTACTTCTGCCGGAGGTCGAGAAAAATAGTCAAGATTTCTGAAATATTTTCAGAGGAATTCCTGTTTTTGTCGACATTCTTTAGAAAGCCATATAATTTGAAAATTGTTTAAAATTATTTATCGTGTCACATTTTAGTGCGAATCTTAGGTATTATAAATGGAAATTTACATTGTCAAGGGGTATTTGCTTCATCTTTCATCCAAGTGTATTCCGCAAGATTTCGTAGTTCTAATAATAAGATAATTTGTAGTTCATTGCATAAAACTGATGTGATTTAAGCGCATTTGCTTATTGTGATATCTGCAAACTGATCAGTGCTTTCTTGAAAATTACAAAATTAATTTGCTGTGAAGTCATTGAAAAGCCATGACGTCTGTGTGACCTATAGACAATCAAGTGAAACAGCGGGCGGGTCTAAAAACAATTTGACAATTGAAGGGTCCCTTGAATCTGAATAAGGTCATATGCAGTATCGTGGAAGGCTATAAACCATAAAGTCGTGTGATATTGTTGGTGCATTGCAGTATAAAAATTGAAGGCAGTGGTGGTTGAGGGCTTTTCAATTTAAATTTTAGGGATTAATCATTAGTACCATGGAAGATAATGATCAGGATGGGTTATTGTCAGTGTTGTGGACAACAGCCACCCAGTCACTGACACTCAGTCACTTAACTCACTGCATTTATCATTCACTCATTTTGCAATCCTTCATTTGCTGCCCTTATGTGCACCAATATCTCCATGCATGGTTTGCACTTCCTCTACTGTACCAACTTCAATCTCTAGCTGTGCATCCTTAATTGTACAGTAGGCAAGCTTTTTAACAATTTTGAAACTATGTTTTGTTTTTAAGGTAGTTTCAGAAGAATGCCCTAATTTACAGGCTATTCTGTTATCGAAGTGTATGAAGAGATCTGGAAAAAAGAATATATCAACAGAATCGATCATAAAATTGATTGACAAGTGCAATTTAAAAAAGGTGGACATATCCTGGTTTCCGGTAAGTGACCCCAACTATCAAACTTGTGTGCTGCCTGATACTCACTTGTTCGTATTTTGAAGCTATGGAGTTTGTTATTTCCAATGTGAGTTCCAATGTTGTTTAGAAGAAACGCCATCACTAAAAAACTACGAAATATACATTGTTTTATTTCAGACCGATACATGTTGCAATAAAATCATTCGTAACTTAGTAGATAAGAGAGATGCTCATTTGAAAACCCTGAATCTATGTGGATGTCCAGTTGGCTCTCCGACCTTACAATATATACAGGTAACTTAATTCACATTGACTACTCCTGCAAAAAAGCTGTGTTGGATCAATTATCTCAATCTGTTCAGAGCAATTAGAACCCAGCTGCATAACATTTGCAAACAGTAATGCAAATTCAACGAGATATATTGCAAAATCTAATATACCTACAATAGTTCACTACGAAAATCATCATTATGGATATTGATTTACTCGATTTTGAAGTTTAATTGCTTAATTTTTAAAAAGTTGAGCCCTGAAAAACCTCTTTTAGATATTGAGCAGCATGACTATTTATTTTATACAAGTCTGCGATATATCAAAGGGAGCTGTCAAGAAAATGAAGAAACACAATTAAAGTTTGCTTTTGGTTGTTTTTGGTTTTTTAACTTCACGTTGCACTTTTTACACTGTCATTTGCAAGCACATCAGGTATAAGTGAATCAATTTAAGGCCCAATAAAATAAGCATTCGTAAAATCGTGAGCTGAGATGTCTTACTGCATGTCATTACTTTTAAGGCTTCTTCGCCAAATCTTCGCATTTTGGACTTGTCCAACACTCGTGTTTTGAACATAAATATTGAGAAAATTCAGGTAAGTTTATGTAAATACGCAAGATGTTATATTAAATTATACATAAATATATGTATTTCCCTTAGCCCGTTCGAACTGAAATTTCTCCCCTCGTTCATCGACCTTGCATTATTACTTGATTTATTGTTTCTCAAGATAGGTTGTCCTGCACTTGAAGAACTTTATTTGGCCAATTTACGTCTTGATTTTGCTAAAGGCACAGCAAAGGACCAGGTAAATTTATTTATGAAGAATCAAAGTTGTATTCAAAACATATAACCTACCATAGTTCCTATTGGCTTAGTTTAATAAAATTAGGAATTTATATTTGTTCTGAATTTTTCCAATGCTGTTTCAATAAATACCGATGCTTAGCTGTCTGAGAAGGTTATACTGGTCACAAGAGCATTACAGGGAACTCCTTTCGAGACAATGTCTTATATTTGATACTTAGTAAATTTTTTGCCATGACATTTGTCGTGCCAACCTCATCTAACAGAGAGAATTTTCCTCATTAGCATAGTAAATAAAGTATTTAAATCATTATTTGTTGCTGTCTTATGCATTTTTAATTGTGATCATGTGTTACAGGAAGCGTCTTCTGGTTTTCCTCGACTGATTGCACTTAGCATACATACTGATCATCTCACAGATGACATTCTGCTGAGGTATGTTTTTTCGTTCTTCAGACAAGAGCCATTGACATAACAGATCATATTCCTCCAACATCAAATGAAACAGCAGAATTGTGATAGAACTGGCAACTTTATTTTAGGTTGCTGAAAAATGCGTGTCATTTGAAGCTTCTGGATCTAAGACACTGTGAAGGCATAACTAATGAATGCCTAGAGGTTTGAATTGTTATTTTTGCGATACATTTCTTTGCCTTCTGAATAAATGTTGACTTTCTGCAAAGTCATTTCTTTAAGCCTTCGAAGTAATGCATTTTACACTTCTGAATGCATTTTTATTTCAACCTAAAGTGATAATTCAGTTGCTATTAGTTTTTATTCAGCTGTCGCATAGCGTCAGACTTTTATCATGTTATCACCTATCTTTTCATGTTGCTTGATAGTTTTTCATATGCGAGTAATCTTCAATATATTACATTGCACTATATGTCTGAAGTGAAAACGTCCGTCATATTTCTACTGTATGATAATGGTAAGTTGGTCAATGGTGTAGTTCAGTATACTTTTAGGTCCTATGGTTAAAGATGAGATACTTTGTATTTGTTCATCCCTAATTTAGCCTGATTTCTTATGGTTCCGAAACCTAACACGCCTAAATTCGGAATAAAATCTCTGAGCTATTTTGGACCAGAATATAAAGAATTCCTTACCAAAAGAAATAAGATTAGTACGGCATGAGAAACACTTTAAAATATTGAAACAATCATGGTTTTCAAACAATGCTGGTTGCTGTTGCACTTTCTGCCAGCTTTAAATTGTTGCATTGCTAATTTGATTTGGTTAAAAAAAATGCTAACAATGAAAGGAACTTCTGCTATTACTTATGTTAGTTTAATTTTGTCTTGAGCACTTTGTCAAAACTAACATTAAACAATTTATATTATTATTATATTATTATTGAGAAAAGAAGACCTTTGTTGCCTTCTGCTGATTTCAGTTTGTAGTATCATATGTGTCATGGGCAAACGCAGTATAATTTTATAGATGAAACAACCACGCAGTCAATAGTCTAGACGTGTTTTTACTTTTACTATCCAGTATCTGTTATTTTTTTACCTGAGTGAGGTTCAGATCCTTTAGCAGAAATTTCCTGCAGTTTCTAGGAAGTCTTGTTTTAGTGGCAAATATGCATATTTTACTCACTGTTAAGCTCACCCTTCTAAAGCTTCTTCATAATGACTTGTTTTACCCAATTTAACGCATTTTGTTTTTTAGAAACTTCCTGCTTGTTCAATTGAACAGTTGTACTTATCAAGAAGTCGCTCTATCCGCTCATTAGCATCTATTTTTCAGAAGGTGATCCTTTTTAAAAGTGAAAATTATCATATATCCATTCTGCAAGAATTATGTTTTCTACAGTCAAATTAAATAGAAATGTCATGGCAATATTATAAATGCGTGATGATATTGCTCTGTTATCTTTTCGTAGTGGAATCACAGTCTTGTTGAACTCGACCTAAGTTGGTTATCACCACAGCTAACTGGATCTTGTTTTGACGACTTTGTTTTGGAACATATTGCACAGAACAATCAACTCATGAGGAGGCTAACCATACTTGATCTTTCAGGGACACCTGTTACGGATGCCGGTTTAAGGTATGCAACTCAGTCAAACATTTCAGATGCAACTTTCTCGTATGACCATGGGCAATAATGCACCGTGTGTGTAGCTTAGAAATAAAAAATCATTAGGCCTACCTCAATAATGCATTATTTTTTCTTTCATTTCTCCGCTGCAAGTCTTCGGCCTAGCCGCATTACTGGAAATCAAATTCAAGCACTGACGCGCCCCCGTGAAAATAGAAACCTTAAGAAGCCTTTTGTTTTTCATTCTTTTGTTCAAGTGATGACCTGTCACTCAAACTGGTCGAGCTGTGGACGAAACCTGGCTTAGAGAAAATGCTCTCGTTGCGTACCCAGTCATATCACAAAGTACGCTGTGTAGGGGCTAACTGTTCACAGGCGCGTCGTTGTTTGAATTTGATTTCCAGTAATGGTGGCTAGGCCGAAGACTTGCAGTGGAGAAATGAAAAAAGAAAGAATGCATTTTTAGGTAAGCCTAATGATTTTTTATTTCTAAGCTACACACACGGTGCATTATTGCCCATGGAATGACAACAAAAACATCTATAAAATGATATAAAAGTTCATAGGAGTAGCAGCATTTTTCAATGCTTTACTTTAATCTATACAGTGCATTCAATCTCGTCTGAAACTGCCAGTCCTGCACCGAAGGACACTAGACAGATTGAGGTTGAGGCCTGGTATGCATTGCTGGTTGCACTAGTAAATAATTTCATGGGTTGAATTCGCAATTGATTTTCATATAAGTTCCAAACCCGAGCATTACCTTGTTCGTCGCTTGATGGCTGCTACTGCGTTTGTCTCCCAAGGTTTATTCATATGTTTTGATTGGAAATTCCCAACACCGAACGTCCAGAACAAGTCTACGACGATTTCAGAATTCTTGACATAAGCTTAAAGTTTCTGTTTTTAGTCTGATCTGGGGCTACTCAACTGACTTGCATAAGTTTTCTCGATGAATACATAGTCAATTAAAAAAAAAAGTTGGTCCGGAAGCCTATTGTTTCGGTCTACTGCTCGCGCGTGAAGCTTGAGTATGAAAAAGAGTTGTCACGTAATCAAACACTTTGCCTTTTAACTCCTCATCAACACCACCAAAACTGTAAAACCATAACATTTATTTAGAATCTCATTACACAATCTTGCCTTGGAATAACTCATAACATACTGTGCTCTTCCGCAGTGCTCTGTCGCTGAGGTGATCCTGGTTTTTAGTCCAGGGCAGTGGCGTTTGAAAGAGCTAGAATCTGCAATTTTCATGGTTCTGAGCCACACAATGATATGTTATTTATATTTAATATATATTAAACGAATCAAAGTTTCGAATTATTGAGACCACAACTATTCTACCTCGAAATTCGCAAGGTATTTTGAGTTAAATTAGCGACCGAGACAAAGATGCGAAAGGTTGGCAAAATCTATTTTCTATTCGCATCTACCAAAGAAGTTCAACTTTCTGTACTTTTTGAAAGGTTTAGGCCCTAGAGCCTTCTGTCAGCTTTGCAAATGTTCAGAGAACGACCTAAGGAAGCGTGAAAGACATTTTGATGCGAACAGGGGGTGTTGCTGGAATAAAATTTGCGTTCGGACATACCTGCAAAAAAACACAAGAAAAAAATGCGTTTTAGATACAATGTGAATTAGTTCCCATCTTTCGTCCTCGTTTCGTTTTCAAAGAGTTTTTCTATTTGTTTTTCGAAAACAACCTTTGGTGTTAAGAAAAGACAAGCTATTTTTTTGATTTCGAAAGAATTCTCTCCCACTTTTTTTGCCGGTGGTTGGACGGAAATGTGTTCCCGAAAATTTAAAAACCCACAGAGAATGTAGATACATAGGTACCCTATATTATTGGAATACATATGAGAGTAATAAAATTTTTCTAGGCCTTAGGGATTAGCATCCTCGACTCAATATTAACTAACATCATTTTGACTCAAATAAAGCATTTCTTCAATTTCAATTTCTATTGGGTTTTGTTTAAAATATATCCATGTTTAGAGACCTTTAGTGCGAAAAAGTCACCCATATCGGCTGCTTGATTGCTTATTCAACTATATTGACGTAGGGATACCAAAGATCCCTTTTCTAGAACCCCTCCATTTAGTCAGATTGAGTCCTAACGATATCTAACTTTGTGTCCTCAAACTTTCGCCATATAAAGGTCTAAATACAAGCAAAAGTATAATAATGAAATTTGCATTTACAGTTGCATTGACATTGTAGTTTTTATTGAAACGATGACAAACAAAAACTTCGAGAATGAAAAAAATTGTGAAGGTAGATTGGCTTATGTTGACTTTAGGCAGGAATCTACTTCAAATTTTGCCACAGTGTCGTAGCAAAAAGATCAAAGCACTTTTCCTTTTCCTTATGATTTCACAATAGTTTCACATTACTTCCAGCGTCGCATGACACAGTTTGGATCACGTGACTGAAATAAACTAGAACAATAAGCTAGAAGAATGGGCCAGATGATGCTTTCAGACCAGTTTTTATTCTATTGACTATGGTGAATATAGCTTATAGTAGAGTGGAGTCATACACGGTCATCCTTAAGTACCAACCGGTTACCCGTTTGTAAACGAGTTTGCCTGGGTTGTCACCTCTGCCAATACAGATTAACGTACTGTGCCTCGTATCCAAGTTCAAGGTTAAGGTTGAAGAATTATATTAATATCAATGCGTATTGTTTGCTCTTTAGGTCTTTGCTTTATCTGTGTCCACATTTAAAGGAATTGAATCTGACTTCATGCAAAGCACTTGCAAGGGGAATTAAACACAAGCATAACGAAGCAAGCATAAATGATTTACGAAATAACCATATTTAGCCTTGAAGGAGCTTTCGTGTATTTCTTCCACATTCTGAAAAAAAAACAAACTTTCTGCACTTGCGAAACTTCCACAGAATTAGCTGCCAACCTCTCCTGATAATGCTGCTCTTCAAGTCGTATCAAGAATTTTTCTTCGAACGGTAGGCAGTCACTTATTTTAGATGAAACTGCTTTTTAATATTTTCTGACTTTATTTACTGTTGATCCACTGTGTACATTTTAGAAATGCTGATTAATAATAGCAATTTTATTATTTTTTCTTTCTCGAAATACTTTGTTGGCATATAATTTTATCATCTATAGAAAAATTTTGCTACTAAACTGGTTATTGTGTTTTTGTTGTCTTTCTTCTTTATATTTGCCAAGTATAAACCACTGTTGGAGAAATTCAACTCATCTTATTCGTTTCTTATAGATTTATCGAGTCGAGAGTCACGCAAGGAAAAGACAAACTTTTTACTAGCATACCACATATTCTAAACTCTAACACACATCTCATACAACTGTGGATCATTAAAAAATGCTCGATACAGAAAGGAAAATCGTTACGATTAATGTTCCAAATAAGGATAGCTAACAGTTTTTTCGATAAGATAAAAGAGAAACTAAACCAATAACATATGGTATTGAATTATGTTACAAACGTAGCTTTGTCAGTTTCATCCGACTCGGTTTCAAATTGAGGCATTGAGGTAAGTAAATAAACTTCTAGAAAGTACTGGTAAACATATTTTTATGATAAATCAGAAGTGACTAATTCCAAACAAGGAAACGTGAAGCTAAACATCACGTGATTATAATAAGCAGCTGGCGTATAGTTGCGCTGTCTCGGCGGAGAACATTCATAAACGTCGCCTTACGAAATTCCATAGCCTTCGTCCTTAAGATGAACATGCAAACTTTTCTAAATATGGCCACACTAAATTCATTTATTCATTTCATTCATTCATTTTATATTCTTTAAACACGGTAACCCCGTCAGCCAAGGCTGCTTTTCAGGGGGCCGTGGAAAAAATTTACAATTTAAAATAACTACTTAAGTTTAATTATAATATAAATAAACAACTTAATCGTAAATAAAAAAGCACAATAGATTTTAATTAAAATGAAAGTCGGTGTTTAAAAAAAGAGGGTGCTTGCTTAACCTCTGGTTTTAGGCTGTTCCAAAGATGTGCCTCTCGATACGAAAATGATTTCTGCCCATTAGCTATCTTAAAAAGAGGGACACGTAAATCCGTCTCCGAGTTTCTCAATTTAACTGTGTCCCTTGAAGAGTTCTTTAAAAAAATGTCAGAGAGATACGAAGGTGCGAGACCATTCAAGGATTTGTAAATCATGGTCACAGTCTCTCGTTTAATAATATCGGCTATAATTGGCCACTTTAGATTTTGAATGATGACATCAGCAGGTGCATCATAGCTACTGTTAGTCACTATTCTAGCAGCTCGATTTTGTAACTTTTGCAATTCAAGTCGCCTGGCTTCCCCGCAGCTCCCCCACACAGAGCAACAGTAGCGGAAATGCGGTTCAATAATACCTCTGTAGATATGGCTAAGAGTTTCCTCGGGAAGTAGTTTCTTAGCATACTTTAAATACCCTAATGCACGAGAAACCTTAACACGCAGGACTCTGGTGTGCTCATCCCAAACAAGATGCTGATCAATGTGAATTCCGAGATATTTTATTTTCGTAACAACCTCAACAACCTCCTCAACTCGAGATTCAGCAAGGACAAAAGAAGGAGGCTCTACCTTAACCCTAATCCTACCAGGGGGGGGTGGAATCCACCCCCCCTCAAGCTTTTCTTGAAACTGTTTTGTTATGTGATGGATGTAAGCTTCCAAACCAGGCTGACTTTAAGCCTA
>JAADKT020533205.1:0-12162 GCA_011763395.2 Chrysaora chesapeakei
TTTTTCTGCTTAAGTTTATGTTCATGTTAGTGTTTATGTTCATGCTTTTGTTTATGTTTATGTTTATGTTTATGTTTATGTTTATGTTTATGTTTATGTTTATGTTTCTGCTTATGTTTATGTTTAAGTTTATGTTTATGTTTATGTTTATGTTTAACTTTATGTCCTTGTTTATGTTTATGTTTTTGTTTATGTTTATGTTTATGGTTATGCTTATGTTGATGTTCATGTTAATATTAATGTTAATGTTAATGTTTAAGTTTATGTTTATGTTTATGTTTATGCTTCATTATTTATTTCCAATTATATCTGAAGGAAATTCTAACAAATTTTGTAAATAGATTAATAAATATTGAAGATCTTTCTTAGAAATTAAGTAGTTGTATAAATACAAAATTAATATTTAAGTGAGACATTCTAAACAATATATATATAAAATGTAACATATGGAAAGTATCCGGGATGCTGGTCATTAAAAAGGGAAATATTATCAAACTTATTCTGTCTTTCTTTGTTTGCCATCTGTCACATTGAATACCTGACCAGTGTCGGTGCCTTCCCTAGAATAAAGACCCCCGTTTGATTTAGATTATGCGGACCAGGTTGGTTGCAACCTCGTCCCCAGGATGAGTAGAATTCTACCTGAACCATCCATAGTAGGCTCTGGTATAGGGCTTGTCTATTCGCCATTTGATTGGCGGTCCAAACAATAGAATCAATTGAGTGACGTCACAGTTCTATCAAAATATCACACCAAAATAGGCAGAAAACCATGCAATAAACACGGTTTAAAAAGCAAAAATCTCTCTCGATTGTTACAACAAAGAATTTAGTGTGCAACCGAATCTTTCTTATATCAGACTAAGCAATAAGAAGAGTGCAAAGACCAAGAGGAAGGGCCGGTGACAAGTTAGGTTTGCCTTGAGCAATCCAGATAAGACAGGAAAAGTGGGATGAACCATTAACATCTCAGTAACCAAGGTAAACAGGATAATAGGACACTAGGTGAAATTTCGCCGTCCACATTCGACCCTAGTATCTAGTATCATTCGACCTTAGGCCTATTCGAGATTTAATGGCGGCCCCAGCAATGTGTGGCGACAATTGTTTCAGACAAGTGGCATTCTCAAAAAAACATCACAAGAAGGCAAAAATTCAAACACTGTGACATAACTTTAAAGCACCCTAAGCTAAGTCGCTCGGCAACCTCATTCCTAAAAGTCTCGTTAATCCATCAAAACAACCTCTTTTCAACCAGTCAAAAGCAAATTCTGAATCTACCAAAACTAATGTTGTCGGAATCGGTATCAATCAAACTCATCAATTAATTCCTAATTAAAACAGGATATTATCAGGAATGTAAAGCATGCTATATGCAAATAGCTGGAAAAGGACAAGCAAGCCAGAGCGCGTAAAAGCAGCAAAAAAGTTAACAAAAGACACTAACCTGTCCTTCTGAAGTCGGCACATAGCTTTAGTCTCTTTCTAACACTACTTTCTGAATGTTTGGGAAAGGCTCGTCTTATATCCTCCATTTTTATTCGCCTGGGGTTCGTGTTACTTTTCCAGAATAACCGGTAAATAAATATCTGGGAAAGTACAAAGATTAATGTAGGTATATGTCGATGCAATAATACTGGCCAGAGGATTATAAGGTATAAGGAGCAAAATCCAGATTGATTATAATATTGTGCCCTTGCTTAATGATAAAACATTGTTTGTCAAACATTTGACATTTGCTTGTAAAACACAATGCTTGACCGTTTGGCACGTAACAAAACATTGCTCATGAAACGGTTCTTGTTTGATCATAATCATCATCATTTCAGCCATTTAGGCCGTAGTTGCACCCTGAACCCATTGGCTGACATCCTTCTTCCATTTTTCGCTATCCTCTGCTCTCCAACTCAACTCGATAAGACTCGACCCTTGCGTGAAACACGCACGAAATTTTTTGCCAAGCAAATTCTGCTTGCCATGCAATGTTTTGTGACGGGGTGAAACGGTGAAACATTACTTGTAAAGCAAATCTCAAATGCTGACCAACAGTGTTTGATCGTTTGCCCAAGGCTTTTCTAGGAATGATTTCCTTTGCTATGGACGTGTTTGCAAACAGCTGCAGTAAAGAAGGAAATTATTCCCGGAATTGCCTTAAAAAACCCTTAATAGAAACAAAGGACAGAAACAGCCGCTATCTTTTGCCGAAGCCTCTATAGACCTTGTCAAAGAAGCTCGGCTCCGGCGCGACATTTTTCTGGAAAATGGTAGAAGTTTCCAGTAAGGGAATCCTCTCCGCGAGCAAACAACTGGAATAACGGTCGCTTCAGGAGATGTTGTGCATCAAATTTTACTTCAAATTCGCGTTCAATTCGAATAAAAGTGAGAGAAGGCTTCAAATCCCACCATAACTGCCCAAGGAGACATTTAATGAAGTATTATCCTGTTTGTGAGTTGCTTGTATCTTGTTTCATGAATTTCTGCACATATTTTCAACATTTGTTGCAGATTCCTTTACTCTCTTTTTCTTCCAATATTCGTGAGTTTGGAGCAAAATTTGCTGAACTATCTCTCCTAAAACGACCGTTATTACAGTTTTTGCACACAAAGAGGATTCCCTTACTGGAAATGTCTACCATTTTCCAGAAGAATGTCGCGCCCAATCCAGGCCTCTTTGCAAAGGTCTAGCCCAGAAACCTATAGGAAGCAAGCTTTGCGTATGAATCGAAACAAAGCTTTATTCAACTTACCTGAAGAAAATCTCTCATGTGGTTATTTGCTTTCTTTGAATTGGGCCCAGGCACTTCATATTTGGGACATTCTTGACCAAGTGTAAAAATGGAATTCACAAAGCGTATGTAATAGCTACAAAAAAGGATAGAGACGTCTTGAGATTCTTAAACTTCATAAATGTTAACAAAAGGAAAGATCTTTCAATTAAGGTTATACCACAATTGATGGGATTCAAACCCTAAACTACATGATCAGAGAGCCAACGACAATTCAACTGAGCTCAAAAGCCCAAAGAAATCATTAAGTACTTATCTAAATCAAACAGCCCAAGGCTCTCTTCCGATTTTTACTTTGTATTTCGGCTATGATCAGCCTTCTCCAGTACTATATACAAACATACTTTTCATGTATGGCAAATAGTAGGATAGATTTTCCAAACTTTCATATCACAATTGATGGGACTCAAACCCTAGACTGCAGTATCAGAGAGGCAACCACAATAACCACGAGCAAAAGTGTTCAAAAAAATCATCGATTATCTCTTAAAGCCATACAGCCCAAGGCTCTCTTCCCATTTTTGCTTTGTATCTCGGCTATATTAAGCCTTTTCAGTATCATAAATATACCTACTTTTCATGAACGGTAAACAATAGGACAGGCTTTTCCACAAATGGCACATCACAATTGATGAGACTTGAACCTTACACTGCATGATCAGAGAACTAAGGACAATTTCATTGAGCGAAAGAGGCTTAAGAGCCAGTCGAGTAACTCTCCAAGTCATAACCGCAAGGCTTGGCTATCCCCAAGGCTTGACTGCATTCTAGGGTTTGAGTCCCATCAATTGTGATATGAAACTATGGAAAATCTATCCTACTGTTGGCCATACATGAAAAGTATGTTTATACATAGTACTGAAGTACAGAGTAATACAGAGTAAAAATGGGAGGAGAGCCTTGGCTGTATGACTTGGAGACTTACTTGACGATTTCATAAGGTTCTTTAGCTTAGTGGAGTCCTCGTTGACTCTCTCATCATGTAGTCTTGATTCAAATCTCGCGTCAATTGTGGTATGCTTATCGTTGAACAATTGATTCTGTTTTCTCGGCTGATGGGATGTATCAGTGTATATCGTATTTCGTATGTTTCCGATTTAAGCCTTCTTCAGTATCATGTACATATTATACATGAATGAATACTGATATAATTATGTAAATAAATAAGTAATGCTTTTAATCTTACTTACTTGTTGTTAGAACGAATCACAAGGAAGTCGGTAGGCTTCATTTTGTGAGGATAGGCTGGAGCTCTGTACATGTTATTTTCTAGAGCCTAAGAAGTCGTAAAAAATGGAAATACAGTATAGTAATCAAAAATGAAATAAAAACATCATAAATACGTAAGACATAATAAAAGAAACTCTCGTCGGCAAAGGTTGAGAACAAGAACAGCAGCAAGAACAGGAAAGAAGGACAAGAAGAAGAAGAAGAAGAAGAAAAAAAAAGAAGAAAAAGAAGAAAAAGAAGAAGAAGAAAAAGAAAAAAAGAAGAATAAAGAAGAGGATGGAGACGAAAAAACGAAAGAAGAATAGTACAAGAAACCAAAGATAAGAAGAAGAAAAGGGAAGAAAAGAAGGAGAAACTGACAAACAAAAGAATCAGAGTTAGAATAGGAAGACTAACATAAAGAAGAATAGGAAGAAGAAAACGAAGAAGAGGAAGCAAAGAGGAAGGTGAAGATTAAAAAGCAAAAGAGGAGTCAGAAGAAGACAGTGAAGAAGAACACCAAAGAAAAGTAGGGGAAGAAAGGGAAGAAGAAGATTAGGGTCATAATGATGGTCATGATTATGAAGATTATGATGATAACGTTGATGATGACGATAATGACTGTGTAAGAAAGGAGTGGAAGAAAAGGATAGAAAAAGAAGAAGATCACAACGACAACAAGGATGAAGAAGAAAAAAATGTAAAAACAAGAAAACGAAGAAGAAGAAGAAGAGAAGAACAAAAAGAAAAAAGAGGAGAACTGGAGAAGAGGAATAAGAAGAAGAAAAAGGAGAAGAAGAATAACAAGAAGAAGGAGAAGAGTAAGAAGAAAAAGAAGAAGAAGAAGAGAAGAAGAAGAATACAAGAAGGAGAAAAAATACACAGTGAGAAAGAACCGTATGCTGGCCATCAATATTTCATATTCTAACAAAGTTGAAATGAATTTCAAAAAAATGCAACACAACTAACCTGCAACGTTTGACCTGGAGCAAGCTGCCCAAGAAACGGAGAATTGTGAACGTACACTGTTTCACCATAGCCAAGCTGAGGACAGCCAGAATCTTTCCCATGTTTCTAGAAAAATTTCAACACAAAAACTCTTACAGTGTGTTCTATTTGATGAAGGCTTCTCAATTCTCAAACTGCAGACTTCCAAAGCCAATGCCAAAAGTGTTCGAGATTTCAGACAGTAGGCTTTTTTAAGAGCTTACGGAATTGAATCATATTTTAAGGATTTCTACAACCTCTGCAGAACCTCATATTTAGAGGGAGAAGGTTTTGGGTGACTTATTTTAGGTCTTTAAAGTCGTAAAATTGTTGGTCGTAAAAATTTGAAATTCACAAAATTCGAAACAAGAGACAAAGAGAATTTGGGCACTAATAGCCAAGTGCGTGCGAATTTAAAACATGACACGCTTTAGAGATATGAAAAAGTGGAAACTTCACTAATATTTTGCTTATTGAAGGAGACGCAGTAATTGCTGCCACAACCACAGATTGTAAAAAGGAAGCTCAAAACTAAATTCGACTTGAGAGATGCATGACGTTTTAAGCGTCAATGCATCTCTCAAGTCAATCAAAAAGTGTAATTCAATTAAAAAGTGACAGCTACAAAATAATATGTAAACGGTAAACCTATGATAGTAACTACTTTTCAATTACTGATTCAAAAGGGCAAGCAAACCCGTATACGGAATAAGCATTTCCCTCGAAGGAGCGGTCCTTTACTTAAGACTTTGATACAAGCCCCTTGAAATAGCACCCCCAAAGAAATCGGGGGAGGGGGGACTTACGCTAACATGCTGTCCTTATTTAGCGCTATTTTAATAGAAATCCTGAAATATCTTCGAAATTATGTAAGGCCGACACTGTATTTATTTATAATCATAAAAGAGCGCACAGAATTACGGTATCTCCAGTCAGGACTCAAAATTTGGCGAGAAAGCGTTCAGCAGGATCTTCTCACTAGACAAAATCCTTCGCGCGAAGAGCTTTCGTGTACGAAAAGTAGTTTTCATCTTTACTTCTCGCAGTTCACTGCAACGACAATTCAGAGGAGAAAATACACTACTGCGCATGCGGTAGCGATGAGGACTTGCTCATGCGAAAAGTTACCCCTAACGTCCGGCTTTACATGTTGTTTCGTCGGCTATCCAGAAATTGGAGATCATGTGCACTTAAAAATTGCGTAACTTACACGCTGAAGAGGTCATGAGAATTGTATTTTCCGTACTGAAATTGACACATGTTCTAGAGAATTGTTCCATGTAGTAAGCGGCTTTTTAGTCTTCTCTCGTTCAAGCTGACTTAGTAAATGAGGACGGATGACAAAATTAGCCCTAATAGCCTTGAATAATCAACTCCTGCTGACACGTGTTTTCGCGGATTCAGTAAAATTTGATACAATACATTCCCGATGGCTTAAACATGTAAGGGACTTAAGAATAAGTGCATGTTTAATTCAAATTAAGAATCCGGCTTTTGGTTTGTTCGACTTAACTATTGAGTATGTTTGAATCAATGGTTTGATTCAATCTAATAGCTTGGTAACTCCTATCTTTGGAAAAAGACATGATACAGCAGTTAATTCTTAATAGTTTAAAACTTCAAAATTTCGATAAACATAGGAAACATTTTCGGGCATACTTGAAACCTTTTTTTCGTCTGACACTCCTAGAGTATGAACGTCCGAAGACAGAAACCGACCGAAACAATAAACAAAGGCGGAAATTATACCAAGATGCAGCTCGAAATGCACCAGTCAGAAAAAGATGAAATTGGCATTGTCTTTTAAACACCAATCAGCTTAGGGATTCGGTTGAATGACCAATAGAAAATTAATTCACGATTGAAAGTGAGAAAATGAACTCTTTCTGACTACACAGAACCGGTATTTCGGCTTTTATGTGGACAGTTTCCAAAACGCTGAGATGAAACAAGGATCTAGCTCTGCCGATTATTCGAGACAGTGCTCATTGTAATTTTCTGCAAACTCTGGGTGACCTAGTAAATGTCGTCCTACGGCAGAATCATGCGTAAGGGAGGGTTGTTGCCTTGTTGCCTAGCGTCGCGGGATGGTTGCTCCCTTTGCCGAAAGTTGTGTGGCAAATGTTAGTAGGAACATGCTATTGAGAAAGGTACTGGTACTAAGGAACAAGACTTATTCCAGGCCCGATGAAAGTTGGGGGGCTGGAGGGCTGTCCTTTCATTAATAAACTCCCTGGGCAAAGGCATACAATTGCTAGAGAAGAAAATAAAAAATACGGCGGTGGGCCTAAAAAATGGCCTTTTGTTCAACAATTGCATTCACTCATCAGAAAAACTGGTTCCAACTACTGAAGGGCCTTGAAATAAAGGTAAAGGGCTAAGGTTCTAGGGTTGGGGGTTCGAGGTCAAAGATTGGGTTTTAACAATACAGCATAGGGTCTCATGTTTAGGGTTAGAGAGCTAGAGATACAGTTAACGGTTTAAGAGTCTTGGAGTTTAGGTTCTGCGAGAATAAAGATACGAAAAGGGGCTTAGAACGATTTAAGTCACCTGCCCTCCTGAAAATTTTTAATCGCACACTGATTATAAATTATGCGGACAAATCATCCAGGGGGTACCATTATCAAAATTTAGTGAAAAAAACTCTACTCACTCTTCTGTAATAATTCCTTATTCTGTTATTCATGCCGACTTGCGGAATAAGAGGTGGCCATTCTTCACAATACTCTGCCAATATTAATTCCCCATCCATCCCCGTCAGATCTTCAGCCGTCCGCATAAAAAACATCTCTCCACCACCAAATGCTTGACGCTCTTTCTCACGCTCCTGGAAAGACAAAATTTCTTTTCAATGCATAACCACATATTCTTTTCAAGGCAAGTGGTGGGCAAGCAAAGTTGCAGTCAAGTAAACAAAAATTCTTGTTTGATGACGCGGGTCACGGTTTGAGCAAGCAAACAAGCAAGCATTCTTTACTTGCTAACGCAAGTCGGGTCTTCTGGCAGCTACCTAGTCAATGTGGACCTGCAGCTTGTGCCCCAAAATCGATATTCTAGAACGAATACCCAGAATACCAGAACGAATTCTAGAACGAATACTATGACCTCGCGAGAATGGACAGCTGAGTTGACTGTGGGCTTGTGGGATGTAGTCCCGACGAGGTTCGAATTTACGACTTTACGATCGTGAACCGAACGCCTTGACCACCCGGCAACGCCAACTCTTTCCTGCCATCTTCGGTTAGTGCTCGGCTGCAGTTTCAGATTCTCCGTTATTAGAATAAAGGGGCGATTCACTCCGCAAATTTCTTACATCTTTGGGTGGAAATCCTACTGTTTTTATTGAATCCCTCACAAAAATCCTATTATTTTAATAGAAATCTCGTGTGCCTTTTTGAAGGCTGAATATAGTGAAATGCTCCTCGACTGGAACACGCAGTTATCTGGCTTGAAGAATAGTCACTATAACGTACCAAAACATCAATTAGGATCAAATCGATGAAAATGCAGGCCAGCATTTTTAAACATGTTTGAAAATGTTGGCCAACGTTTTTTCATGAAAACATGTTGTTTATTAGGCCAACTTCTATAGCAAACCGTGCCTGCATGTTGTCTAATAATTGTTGGCCGGGATGTTGGCACGGCTTGTGCCCGGCTTAAGGAGCTGAGCGAAAACCGATACGCAAAGTTAGTCAATTGGGCAGGCTGAAGTATGGGCGAAAATCCAACATTACCTTAGCTTTTTTCTTGATATTCCTCATCAAACAATGCACAACATGAAGGCCAGATTTGTTAGATTTCTTCTTAATAAGCAGTGGTCTGTGGAAATGTCTCAAGTCTCCAGGCGATAAGTAAGTTGGGAAGAAAGGACGACGGAGTTCTAAGGCTGGTGTTGAATGCTAAAAAAAGGCGAAAGAAATTCACAACTCGGTTTTATGTGTAGCTTACCTAAGTAAAGTGTAGCTTATATTTAGCAAGCTCAAAAATATTTTCTGCTTGTGTGCCCAACAATAACGTTTGAAGAGCAATGATATGCGATATGACCAAGCGGTTTAAGTTTAACACTTTGTTCGGCTAGCAAGTTTTAATTGTTAACAAGTGATTTTATCAGATCGAAGGTGTTAGGAGACCAAGAACAAACATTGGTCGTGAAACATTTTTTGCTTACAACAAGAATAAAATGTTTTTGAAGTTTACCGAAAAAGCAAATTCAACCTTTCAAACAATATTGCACGATATGGCCAAATAGCCAAACATTGCCTGGGAACAAATCTCAAATGTTTGAGAAAGAATGTTTGATCGCTTGGCCTAGACTTTAGTCTATCATTAGATTATTTATATTCAACTAAATGTTCTCGTACTCACCTGAATCGTAAGACTGCTCAAATCAATTTGTAAGGGATTTTCGACGAGATCTAGAAAGAAAAATTTGTGAAAGGCTTCAGTAAACAAAAGCAAAACCCGTTTATAAGAACATGGCTAATTAAGAACCTATAGCTTACATTGTCAAATTAGGCCCTGGCCAAACGACTAGCAATGCTTGTCAAACATTTGAAAGCTGCATACCAGGTAATGTTTGAGTATTTGGCTAAGCTATAAAAATGTGGCTAAACTAGGACACATGTCGCGCGAAACCCAGTATTCGGCGGGTCTCCCAGGGTGGCTAAACATGCAAGTGACAAGCGAGCAACATATCCCCCAAGTCATTCGGATATCGCAGAGACCAGAAATGTTTCTGCTGTCTCCCAGAAAAATTGTGTGTATCTTGCTACAAATTTTGTTACGTGCTTCAAATTTTCCCACGTGGCTAAACGAGGAGACATCGAGAGGACTTTAATGTCGTGCCCGACCTGTCTCCTAGTTTAGGCAGGCCTTAAGACATTTTTTCACATGTGTTGACACATATTTTGCTGGGTGCAAGCAAAATACTTGACGAGCGATGTTTTGTGACGTGGAAAAGCAAGTTTCAAAAACTTAGTTTAAGTGTCTAAAACATTCCCTCGGTAGCTATCAGAATGTAAGTAACTTGTACCTTGCTTTGGCATGTAGTATTCATCATTCGACAAGTTGAACATGTCTTTCGGAGGTCCACGTCGATGACGCAACTGAAACAACGGAAAATACATGATAAATAAATTAATATCCTAGTGTTCGCCATTCAAGAAAAATATATAATTATGTATGCTGGTGAAGAAGGTTCAACGGGAGGAAATCTATTCTAAATGTTCTCAATTCATGACAAATATATATAGATATATATGGTGCTGAAGAAAGCTCAAAACAGTTAATACAGAATTAAAACGGGAGGAAAGCTTTGGGCTGTATAACTTGGAGAGTTACTCGGTGATTTCATTGAGCTCTATAGCTAAGTGGAAACCGTTATCTTTCGCTAAGTGTGTTTGTGTTCGCACAATTTTCGCTAAGTGTGTTTTTGTTCGCACAATTTGTGCTCATGCGATATGAGCCTGACTGCATGCGTTTCGGTACCTTAGGCCAGGTACCAACCTTACATAAGTGGAAACGTAGTAGCTCTTTGGTCATGCAGCCCAGGTTCGAATACCATATAATGTGGTATGCAACGTGTGGGAAAATCTATCCAAGTGTTCTTCATAGACCAAATCGGCTAGCGTTGTCTATACCCATTAGAGGTCACATGGCCATACTCTTGAGGAGCTTCTCCTTTGAAGGGAATTCTAAATTTTGTGCCATAGAAAGCGTGGTTCGAGCTCTGAATTTGACAACAAAGCAATGGTGCCTCAAGGATATGACCAAATGACCCGAAATGGGTGTAAACGTTAGTCGATTTGGTCTATTCAAGACAAATATATACATTGAAATGTATGGTGCTGAAGAAGGCTCAACATAGCAAATACAGAAAAAGTCAAACAGGAGGAGAGTCTAGGCTGAATGACTTGGAGAGTTACTTGAAGATTTCATGGAGCTCTATAGCTCTTGTCATGCAGTCCTGGCTCGAATCCCATCTATTGTGGTATGCTGATTTCATTAACATTACATCAAGTACCTCCTTTTCTTCGTCCGATTTCTGCTTGCTCCCTGTTTTAGATTTGTTCTTGCTGTCCTGAAAAGATTGTACAGAAAAAAGATTATAGCTAGTCTCCTCCACTGTAAAAGCGATGACATTAAGGCAAATAAGAACACAAGCAAGGCTGCGTCAGCCGGACCAAAATAATCTTTGTTCATGACTATTTTTGACAAAGTTGTTGTCTTTGTTATTACCTACAGCCCAGGCCCAACGTAGCCTTGTCAACGTAGCATTTCATCAGGTTATTTTTTAATGTTTGCTGGTGTTGGGGCCGATATGGCTAAACAACATTTCAGCGAATATTCGTATAAAAATACTGGTTTCGATCGAAGAGCCTCGGGCTACTGTCAGAAATGCCTTATTCATGTTCATTTACATGTATTTTCTATGCCGAAAAATTAGCGATTTGTAAGTAGCTTGCTTGTCAAAGAATGAGAATGCTGTTATGCTTCGTTCCTCCGCGCTAAAGCAAGCGCCTTACCTAATACTAATAAGTGGAGCCACATTTGTTTACACGGATGGCTAAAGGAAGCCATTAGACTTATTACATTCGTCGTAGTCTTCGCTCCTCCACACTCCACCACTCCACTCCAACTACTCTGAGGAAACAGCTGTATGTTGTTGTAGTTGTGAGAAGCTGTTTCCGAAAGAGTGGAAGGAAGGTAATAAGTCTAGGAAGCCATCATTCTGTAATGTTAGGTGAATGTTTGGCTCTGGTCAAACGTTAGCCAACATCACCCAATATGATGTGGCTCACACAACAAGGTGGCCAAACGCTGCCAACAATTCGTGCAACAAGAATGTTGGCAAGTGTTGAGGGAAATGTTGGCTACGTTTGGGACCAGTCATATCTCGTATTATCCAGATTTTGGTTTATACTCCTCAAGTCATAAATCTTGGTTGTAAAGTCGAAGTGTCAAGATGACAAAATTTTATTATTTTCAGTTATTCATGATACACTCCTTGTATAGTACAGTATATCAGATTGTCGATTCTTGAGTCTTAAGAAAATTAGAATCAACCCTTACCTGCACTCTTAACCTGAGTAAGGAAGACAAAACAAGGCAGGAAACTTGCTGAAAGGTTGCTTTAGTCACTTTATTGTTTAAACACTTAGGGTGCGTTCTTTTGGGAACT
>JAADKT020533316.1:0-12157 GCA_011763395.2 Chrysaora chesapeakei
GGAAATGCTTCTGGTGAGATACGAACGAATTTGCTAGACGGCCACATAAGTAGTTTTCAAAAACCTTTCATCTATTCCTTGGAGCAGTCGTTCTTTGCTATAATCCATAATAGTTATCCTGTTTATGTGTTTCAGCCCTAGAAAAATCTACGTTAACATTATGAAAGCTACACCGTATGAAATAAAATCATATATCACTGCATACCATCAAGAATGTGCTCCTGTTCAGTTTGTATATGCTTCTGTATGCCATCAATTGCCTCGATTTCAATTCTGCATCGATGGAAATTATCAATTATAACGCCAACTACCATGTTGATGACCACGAAGCCAGCGATAAGCAAAAAAGCAAAGAAATAGAGAAACGCCCAAGGATTGTAGTTTTTGATTGGCTAGAATAGAAAAAAGAATATTGTGAAAATAATGAAAATTTAACTTATCAATGGTTTCAAATGCTCAACTTGTAATTGAGATTGAACAGCCTTTGAGATTTAACAATTCTTCAGATTTACCGCCACCAAGAAGGTATGCCCTTTACCCAGAAATTCCACCATTAAGTCACACTCACAGCCGTTTCGGGTAATACCAACACTCCTACTTTACAAGAGATAGCATTTCAGCCCTGACCTAAGAAGGACGGCGTCCATCTAGCCTGATGTTAATCACTCCAGCAGAGGTGTTCGACTTGAAACATGCAAAGAAAAAGGCTCAACCAACAAAACACTTATTACGATTAACTTTATGTGAGGATACCAGGTAATACAGTACACGCAGTACAAAAAAAACAATGTGAGCTCAGTTGTAACCTAGCATAAGTACATAGATGATCCTCAGTGTGCAGGACTCTATTTCTTAAAGTTAGTGCATTTCTTTATTTTATCATACTGACTCAGTGGTACAACAAATGCACCTCAAACCAGTTCTGTACGATACACTCAGTTCTGTAATCTCCCGTGTTTAGCGTGGATTTCACAGCAAAAGGTTTCACAGTAAAAGGATTTCACAGTAAAACGGCTCAGAGTGTCTGCTCGCGGGTTGGCGGAACAAGACTGCATATTTATGTTTCTCTTTGAAACTGCGGGGTAATCGAATGTATTTATTTGAATCATATCTGAAGTCTTGGTACGTTTACCTTCAATGAATGAATAAGCTACTTCCGGTAAGCGATAGGGATACACAAACGGCAGAAAAACTGGCAAATGCAGTCATCTGCTCTACTCCGATCAAGCTTTCATCTCTACTATGCGAATTCCTGACTAGTTTCGAAGATGTGTTTTTCGTTTTAGGAGACAAAAGGCACCCCCCCCCCCTCAGATACTTACAATTGCTACTCTTAACAGACTAAATCGATGAAATAGTTACTACAAACATTTGTCAAACCTGCTTATCAACTCCAACAGCATCTATCCCATGATACATCAGTGCAACCCAACCATCTTTGGTGGAGAAGACAAATAATGTAAGCATGGCCTATACAGGAAAAAATATCATCACTCAGTCTTGAGCTGAGCAAAACAGTAATGAATACTCGATAAAAAAATGGCAAAACTTACTACGGGCGCATTCGATAGGAAACTCTTACCGGAATTATTCAGTTTGAATAATCAAGTAGTTTTCTAGTTGTTTTGAAAATTTCGAGCTAGCCGAGAAATTAATAGACATTACTTACTTTGAGAAGATTATCGAAATTGTACTCTCTATTTCTCCATTGGCCTCCTCTAAGAATACATTCTGCTTTGGTAGCCACTGGGGCAGCTGGATTTAGACAGTAGTAGAAGCGTCCCTTGAAAATCTAGAAAGACAAAGATGATAAGTAAGGTTAACTAGTCTTCCAAGTAATGCAGTATTAACACTCTGTTTTAAATAGCAGAATTAAGTGATATCTGCCAGTTTGCCTACAAGTTAACGTTCTTTTTTTAACGTACATTTAAGGCAGCAAAGATTTCGGTCATAGACACGCATTTTAACATTAATATAAGTAACATCAACGCGCTCACTACGTATTCTGTAAAGAATACAAAATTAAGTGAAATGAAATATATTTGTAACAACACAGTAGTAGTGTGGGCCCTAATGTCATGAAAAAGGATTTGGCTCAATGGAGATTGTTACAAGCAAACTTTTTGTGCTGGTGGCTCCAGAATGTCGAAAGTGTGAAGAAAATCATGGGTACCAGTTTCGCATGCACGTTAGTCAAGTTATATGACGTCATCAAGTTCGACGGTCAAAATAAATATTTTTTCGAAATTTATATATCTATATACCATTCTATAGAGTCTAAAAAACAGAACAATTAATGCTAAAACACCATACCATAAAAATGAAAGCCAAATGAGTTACGAGAGTTCAAAGTTTTTAATATTCAGGGGGTAAAATCGGAAATTTTTACGTAAATTGTTGCGAAAAAAGCGAAAATACGAGCTACTTCAATGTAAATAATGGATTCATACATCAAAAGGAATCCGACATGCTATATAATGTAATGTACACAGTAGCCGCACTGTTTAAGCATCACAAAGCTTTTCTTACAAGAAAGTACCACGTTTACGTACCTGAACACCAAGAATTCCAAATATAGTAAAAAAGACACCAGCAATCACCAGAAGATTACCAATTGGTTTTAATGATGATAACAATGTCTCAACCACTAGTTTTAAGCCAGGAGCTCTACTTATCACTCTAAAAATTAACAAAAAAAAACAAGAAAAATGGAGATGGACGTCCATTTAACGAAAGTAGCAATGACGAATCTTAAGATAGAAGCCAAACCTTTAGTTATCAAAAATATATGTATTATTGGATTCGGTAACTGAATAATATGGTTATTGTATTTCTTCCAATGGTACTCGTTTAATTGTTGAGGATTTTGGAGAGGCGATCATTTGAGAGGGACATCAATAAGCAAAATTTAAAAGCTTATTTCGCTTGACACTCCTCATGAGTCAGTAACAGATCGAAAAAAATCCAGTTTGGCAGCATATAAGTAACATCATATACACCCAGATGTGGAGCTAAATGCAATATTAAAAAAATTGAAGCTGGATTATCATTGTGTTTTGAACAAAAATCAGCTCACAGGACAGCAAAACCAGGATTTTTCAGTGTAGACAGAAAGAGTTCATATTCTCACGTGGACTCTCGACATGAGAATAAATCTGCTGGTCATCTCGACGTCTTCTATGAGCTTACTGGTATTCGATACACTGGACCACATTAGCTTGTAGTTTTACTACACGGAAGTCAGTTTAATGACATGGATATGATGGAATCTAAAAAAAACTTACCTGAGGGGCCGTAACGTTCTTAGAGCACGAAACACTTTCAAAACACCAAGAATACTGCTTTTTGTATCACTGAAATGCGTGACTAATAAGTCAATGACCGAGATAACAACGAGGAAGCAATCCATAACATTCCAGCCACTGCTCAAATAGGCATTTTGTCCAACAATAAAACCCATTGCAAAGACCTGCAAAATAGAAAAAAATTAGCTTGTTAAGAATTTTGAGACAGATTTGGTCGAGAAAAGCATGCAGTGAATGTGAACCTTCACATGTAGTGAATAACCGTCCAAAAACGTCTCAGTTCCAATGTCATAATACTTAGGCCCTGTTTACACTATTCCGGACAAAAGTAATGCGGAAACATCTCGTTTACACGGTTCCGCAAAACTTTGGTTGTTGACCAGGATTCCCATCTACGTTAGATCGGATACACCTTGAAATGTTAGTCTGCGTATAATTAACAGAAGCAAGCTTATTCCACTTGCGTTAACCGTAGGAAATTCTCTTCCATTTCATTTCATCGACGAACATCATACAACGCTGGAATATTCTGAACGGCGGTACAACAAGAGGAATGGTCAGAGGAAAGGTCCACACATTCCTCTGACACATCTCTTCATAAAGATTGCGACCCATATTTTTGGGAGAAGATAGCTCATGACACCAATGTTCGTTGGTGTAGAATTTCGAGTGAATCCATACTTTCGGATAAGGATTTTACGTGACATACGCACACCATCATATAAAAATATGGCCACTACCCCGCTGGGAGAGGAAGGGTAGGCTGATGAATTAAAAATGCTTCTAAAAAATCGCAGTGTTTCAAAGAGTTTTGTCCGTGATTTTAGTTTGGACCTTACCACAAGCTGAGTGGTCGTCGATTTTCTTGTTTGGCTGTTCAGAGGCTAACGTTGACTTTTTACGTTGACGGGACCTAACTTTTTAGTTCATCTCTCAGAATTAGTTAAGACAAGGAATAGAAATGAGAGAATTGTATATGGTAATCACCTTAATCAGCATTTCCAGTATAAAAACTCCCGTGAAAATGTTGTTGGTCAAGTCAATAAATTTTCGTTCCTGTAAAAAAGTAAAAGGCATTCGGAGATCGCCGTGAGAACATAATTTATTAGTCGATGTTCACTAATGCAAAAATAACAAGAAGATTTGATAACATTTTTACAGATTATGCAACAACTTGATGCGCGTATATCAAATTTCAACCGAAACTCTCGCCGAGACTGACTCTTCGACTTGAAACTGCTGTAATAAATGTAATGTATACACTGCCTTGTCGCACCTTGAATTTTGTATCGGATTGGGCTTTCAGTTACACTATAACGACACGATCCGGTATACGACGCTCCACAAATCGTCTTGGAAATCATGGCGCTCTGGAACCGCAAATCGTTTTGAAAATCATTGGACTCTAAAGGTGATATGAAAATCAAGACGCGACGCGGCGGCATAGTGTAATCATGCCAATCCAATATATGACGCTCCAAAACCTTGTTTTTTATTTAATTGTTTTACAAAAAATGCGAAGCAGATCTGCGAAGGAGCTGCCGTGGCGTCTCGGTGTAACTGCAATGATCGTGATGAAAACCCTGATGATGCGCTTAGTATAACTGCTGGAAAAAATCCTATGACGGCACGAATATCAAAACGCGACGACATCATGCCAGCATAATGTAACTGAGGCCCAAACTAGAAAGGAAAGCTATAGTGACGAAGGCATGGTGCGTTGTATTTCAGCACCACGGGAGCCCAACCTATCCTGTTTTTGGCATAGAATCTCAGCCTCTTCCAATTTCATACGCTACCTGTTCTTATCTTTCAGGAAAATTCAAATGTGGGAACAACTATAAAAGAATATAATGAAGTATAGGAGCATTTAATGTGGAAATATCGAAGAGAGAATATGAAGACTACCAGAATTTGGATGAATATATGATATATTATGGATGACATACCGAGCTATTAGGATCCAGCCCTGGTCTCTCCATCGCAAGTACAACACAGTTGAAGAAAATGAAGAACAAGATAATTCTATCGAACCATTTGTTTGCTATTAACCATGCGTTCAATCTTCGAAAACTAAAAAAGAACAAGGAGAAAATACAGAAACTGTAACAATACATGTATCCTTTGTCTGAAAGGACGCAGAAGATGCAAAAATTATACGTGAGGCTCACATGACATAACTATATGGTTCGACAACAAGGTTGGTTTCTTTTTAACGAAGGATTAGTCAAACAACAACAAATATGCATATTTTCTGGTTTTAATCACGGTTTTAATCACAAAAAATAGCAAAAGCTTCTCTGGTTTAGGGAGGACCTACAAGCACCCATGGCTGCTGCAGCCCCAGGAAGCCACAAGAAGCTTATCTTATTTTTTACGAATCTTTTCTCCTGGTTTTATGTGCAAGTCCTGTGTGATCTTGTTCTTTGATTCATGAGAATACTTCGGGCAAACTGGCTTGACTTAAATGTTGACTTGATGCGACGATTCTGCTGCGTTGCGGGGTTGCATGAGTGTCAAAAATGAGTCTTGATTATTCTCACTTCTGCAACCTTGTAATTTTGCACCCCATATATCGTAGGACTCGGGTGCAATTGTCCAATTCGCTCCCCCCTCCCTCGCTATGCCACTGCAACGCTTTGAACGCCGAAATATGACGCCATTATGCAATCAAAAGACCGTAATGCAATATATCCATTATGCTCCACTATTTTGCAATTGTATATGCTTAGAGCATAAGACAAACAGTCGCCAAGAACGCGAGGTTCTTCAATCATCTTGCGCCCTAGCATCAGTGAAGTCAAAGCCCTAACGATATTCATTCAAAAGTGGAACTGACAGCATGGCACAAATATACCATTGCTTATAATCAAGGCGGTGATGTCTCTCGCTGGCGTAAATTTTTCTAGGGTCCTAGATAGCTTGGCAATTGGCCGTCGATTACCGGTCAGTTAGCCGTTCTTTTTTCTAATAATTCATCTTCAAAACTGGAAAACAATAAATCAATAATACGCTGTAACAAAATTAAATGATAAAATTTTTACCCGTTAGTTGGTGACAGTATATAGAGCGAGTATTCTTTTCTTGTTTGAAAGCAGTTGCAACATAGCTTTTCAAGCCACACTGATAAAGATCTCTACAAAAGACAAAAATCAAGCATGAAATTAGCTACTGCATAATACACACATAAAGTACTAGCATCAAGTTACTCAACTTGGTATATCACGAGAATAGTTATTGTTCAAATTTTGATATGCCACTTGTATTAGAATTCAACAGGGCTTTGATTATGCTGCAGATAGTATATATGATTGGTCAATGCAGATCAATTTAGTCTTTAAATTATAAGATATTTCATAGGCAGGATGGTAAACCTCGTGATTGGAGTGAAAAAGCTGTTAAAAAACCGCTTCGGGCACATAAAGTAAAGGTGCACTTAATTCATAGACAGCAAAAATTGGATGAGCCCTCCTGGTAGGGGGGGGGTGTTTAAAAGAGGCTGGGTGCTAAATAGAGAAAATACTGCATATGAAAAGAAGTATCAAGATGTTGATGTATATTTTCTTATTGAATGGATAATTACCTTTGGTTTCTTTTCTTCCTTCTTTTCTTCGTTTTCTGTCGATTTATCAATGAACACTGGCAATATATCTTCATTCTTTTGCAATAGAGGTCTTCCTTCACTAGAAACCCAGAAAAAATTCTTTTAAATAGTTAATGAATAACAACGTGCAAATTCAGGTAGATAAGGATTTTACATCAGCCCTGACGAAAAAATGAATTTCCCCAAGCACAACGTTAATCAGCACAAACAATTATTGAGTTTTTCTCAAAATTTAATGTCTCGACCCTTGATGAATGCTTTTGGAAAGAAAAAACATTGATTTTTCGAACTTATTAAAACTTAATTCTTTATTACTTAATACACTTTTTTAATATGCAACCACTTAATAAGCAAGCTCACTAGGGCTTGACTGACCTGAGCACTTAGCAAAGAAGGGTTTAATTGAATTACTGTAAGCAGCAAAAAAGTAAAATAACCAAGCTGTAGCACTTGCGTTAAAATTTACCTGTTTATGGAAACGGGTATAAGAGCAAGAAAAAAGATACATTGCTTTCTGGCTGCGTAAAAACAACTATAAGGCTTGAAATGCTCACAATTTTAAGCATCTTTGAGGGATGGACAATAGTTCAGTTGCTTGAATGTGAGGGATGGACAAAAACCCGTTGCGATAAACAGCGTTGTTTTGTGGTATGCCCTACGATGTATCCGTTGTTTCTCGCGAATCTATTTCAATAACGAGTGCGTAGTATCAAAACGTAGGCATAAATAATCGTTTTGAATTGAAATTAACATCCAAACTGGCCTTTATTGGTATTGACGAAAAATAGTAAAATCAAGTCTTGAACGAAATGTTAGCTACTTACGTTCGTTTTCGTGGACTGCTATCTTTGAGAGTCGTTTCTGAATCGCAACGTTGTGGTTTTTCTCTCAAGCATTCACACGTTTCATCTCGGCACTTAGTGACGAGGCTAGGCCATGACTTGCCTCTTGCTTTTGCATCGTAAGCAACGAGCTCCTGGCAAGTTACCTGTCCAACATCTGATACGCTCTTCACCAGAGAAGGACGAGCATGACAACGGGCATCGCATTGTGTATAGTCATTCTCGTCATGAAACGAATCTTTCTCGTATGCGGATTTTCGGCAAGGCTCGTTGCTGTTTTTGTCACCCTTTTTGTCGTCTTTTATCGTAAGATCTTCGTCGTTTCCCTTGAAGATACAAATTCAGACTATTGGAGAGCTGGAATAACGAAATATAGTTAAAAATAAATCTGTTTACTAAATGAATGCGAAACAGAAAATAGTCGTTATATAGGGGAATGGAAACGTTGGCATCTGATCGATACAGGGCATGGGACAAAATAAGTAAAGCGTTAGCTACTTGTTTCCATAATATCATTTCCACAATTGCGTGGTGGATCGCAGAGTCGTGAGATTTCCCTACCATACATGATCGGCTTATTTAAAGTAAGAAGCGCAGTAAGTCACATTTAAGGTATAGGAAGCTCAATAACTTTTCATTATTCCTTACTGTAGTATATAGTAAAGAATTTTTAAAATCAAAATAAAAGAGGTTTGAGCAGTTATTACACGTTGGATGCAATATAACAAGGAACAGGTCATTACATCTTCGTGTATTTGGAGTGACTGAGTGCAGAGACAGTGAGTTCGTCCAAATACAAACCACACTGAACAAATTAAAAAAAAAGTTAAACTAAATTAGCCTATTAGCCAGCTTATTATGGTGTTGAGCGATATTATTGTTAAGTTAGAATTAGAGTTAGAACAGGGTTAGTGTTAAAACAGAGTTTGAACAAAGTGCTAGTGTTGTTTAGCGATATGTGGGGGGCAAGTTAGAATTAGAGTTTAGTGTTAGAACAAGTTAAGAAGGAAGCTAACTAGCCAATGAACTTGTTGCTTTTGGTGACATGATGGGGTATGTTGGAATTAGAGTTAGAACAAAGTTGGAAACAGTTAACTAGCTTATATTAACTAGTTAGTGGTGTTTAGCGATAATATAATGAATCGCAATGAATTACATTGTAAATCTTATCCAGGTTAGCTGTAGATATAGTTATTTACTTATTACAAGTTCCACTTCAGTATTAAGTGAGAGCCGTTGCTGGCTCTCTTGAGCAACGGATGGATTAAGTTGGGAGTTTCTGGAGAAAATCAACTCCATTGGCATTTCATGCAGAAGTTCTTTACATGACGTCACTAGGTCAGATCAGAAGCAAAGTTACTGGCATTCTTAAAATGGCAAGATAGTAAGCATCACAGTTTTTTGATTGATATTTTTATTCAAACATTTTACTTAGCAAATTAATTTGAAAGCAAAACGGATTATTTTTTCAGAAAAAATTTTATGATAGTAGCTACATTATCAAAATTGTGGCATGGCACAGTAAATTAAAAATTGATTTACAAAAAAAGATTAGATCTTGACTGTTTTAGAAGTTAAAAAAATCTCTTTAGTAGCACTTTAAAAAAATTTTAATTTTTTTTTTTTTGGAAATTTGCATGCAAATATGTTAGAGTTTTATAAGCTCGAAAAAGCTGAAAAAGTGTTGGCAAAATATGATACCTGTGCATTTTCATGGTTCTGTTGTTTGGATTTTGGCTTTAGCAAATCACGGAGTTTCTGCAAAACAACGGTAAAACAGTATTCACGTTTTAGTGGTTTCGGTAAATACAATCATTTTGACCGGTTTTACCACTTCTTCATTAGATTTCAACTTCAAGTGAAAGCCTTGTTATTTTTCCGTTGAAGAGTTTGTCATTTTCAAATACTGTATCCTAACTGTCCATCCATACTTGTGTAAGCAAAAGTTCATAAAAACCGAGTCAGTCGACAATAGGGAGCTAGAAAAAATTTATCTGTCAATCTTCTGTGATGTATATCTATTGCACAATTAATAGTTAGTTATGTTTATGGGTATATGATTTACAAATAGATGCATGTTAACAACATGTTTATTATATAGAGTGATACAGGGCTTAGTGAATTGTACGATAAGATAGCCAACAAACTGAATGTTTCAGAAATTTAACAAATTAGGCCCCGGGCGAGAATGAACTGAACATTTCACTGAACATTTGCAGAATATTTTCAGCCTCTTTTTAATGCAGTTATTTTGGCACGAAAGTCTAGATTTTTAGTTAAAAATTGAGAAATGAGCCTCCAATTATGATCATGCGCATGTTTATATGATTTAAATGTTCAGTGTTTGTTCGGTTGTGTGGCTAAACCATTAAACAAATTTTGTTCACCTAACTTTTTTGACTCCGATCGATGTTCAGTGACTAAACAAGGTGGCCAAATGAATTGAATTTTTCGTTAAACTTGAAGCCTGGACGATATTCAGTGAAATTATCAGTTCATTTGTCCAAAGCATGTCTTGGCAGAAAAACAAGTAAATTGTTGGCAGTTGTAAATCCAGAACAATGGCTTTCCGGAAATGGAATGATTGACTCCATGTCGGTGTGGAAACCCAAATTTACTTCGCTAACAAGGATGACCAATGATCAAATCTTAAAGTGGTGGTAGTGATATTCTACCGAAGAAATTCAGGGAAATCGAAACAATAGGCATGATACTCTGAAGAAGCCTTGCTTGGCATTGCGAAATATTAGTATTAAACGAAACATAGTTGTCTTTTGTTTTTCTTGCACCGCGGTGTTTCTGCCTCTACTGTATTCTGTAATTAAATCGCAAGAAGCTCTCTAGCCCTTCCAAGCAAGGAGCAAGTAATGTGGTCGTCCTTTTTTCTGTCTCCAAACAGAACTAACCAATGAATTCATCATTTTAGAAACAAGATTTCTAACAATCAAAAACTTCGATCCAAAAAGAGTAGTTATCCGGCCTACTCGGTACACGATAATATTTTCAAAGTGTGAACGGATAATCTGAGATTCCGGATAATCGAAAATATATAATCACAGCAAAAACCAGTTGCAAACTAAGAAGAGATGTCTTTTTAATTTATTTTTCAAAACAAAACATTCTCAGTATACTGGAGTAGAGTGATTTTGTTAACATTTCTGCGTGACATTTTGATGTTTGAGTGGTTTGTGCAAAGAAAAATAGAGTATTCCTTGAATAACGATTTCGTAGTTGAAAACTTTTGACGGACCGGATAATCGAAGTCCGGATAAACGAGGGGTCGGACAATTGAGTAACTTCTGTACCTTAGTACTAGTTTGTTTCTAGGGATAATAACAAGTTCCTTGACAACCTTCGGGAATAGTTCCTTGACAATCTTCGGGAATAGCCTTCAGTAGAGAGCTGCATAACCTAGCACTTCCAGATAACCGATATCGGCAAACAAGGCAACACAAATAGGGCTGGCTCAAGAACAAGCTTAAAAAAGCATGGAGAATTAGCAGAAAATCAGACTCACCGGGTCGTTTGAGAATCCTTCAACCAAGATAGCCACTAAAAGATTAAACAAAATGTAGTTGCCAAGTGTCATAAGCACAATGAAATAAAGCGAAGCCCATTGTGTCGTTGCTCTCATAGCATCATACATTACTTTATTCCAATCTTCTTGTGTGAGGACCTAAGCAGAGATAAAAGTAATATTTCTCATGACAAAAAAAGACTGCTGCTTAAAAATTAAAGTATCGGCCTATGTCCAGGCAAACATATCAAATGGATCCAAAACCGTGTAAACGGAAAGCCTGTCCGCAACAAACGCTGTGTCCCTATGGCTTTTTATCTTGACAAGAAGTTATCAACATCATGAAAACGTGGCCTAAAATTGTCGAAAACGCAGAAACAGTATTTGAGATAACAATGATGCCTACGTTATCGATCAATGCTTTTCAGAGAAAAAAGAACTTAACAGTAGTGCACGCTGCTGTGAATGTGACAGCTACGGTCGGAGAACAAAGAACTATTGATTAAATTTTTGACTGAAAAAAAAAAACGATGTTTGGGGTACATCATACCAGAGGAGCTATCTGACAAAAAATGCTTCAAAACTCGCAGTGATTTTCATTCCGCTTTGTGATATGAAAATACCTCGCTCCGATAGGTTGAAATTCTATTTTTTTAGTGGCAATAAACAGTTGAAAAAACCCTATTGCCTTGGCCATCTGATTAAGTGTGAACGGGTCTATCCGATACGAAAATTAAGACGCATCGATAGCTATCCGGTAAAGTGCAAAGACAGCATTTGAAAACTGCAACGGAGAGAAAATCTAGACGCTCCGAAATCACTTCAAAAGCTATCGGAGAGTCGTAAAGCAACTTTCTGGAAAGTTCTTAGAAGAATTAATTGGGAAAAA
>JAADKT020533427.1:0-12153 GCA_011763395.2 Chrysaora chesapeakei
AGAAAGGACTCTTGCTATAACCCATGTTTATCTATCTTAAGATGAAATCGACAAAGACCTTATTTGTGTGGTCTTCATCTGAATAATTCATGGAGATACATTTATGGAGAGAGATAGCTTTAAACCTATTCTACCAGGGGGGGGGGGCAAAAAATGTCCCTCAACCATACTATCTAAAATAACTCGAAAAGCAAAATACAATAAGTGCTTAAAACTCCTGAATTTACCTAAAATCTTATTTGGATTAATATTATATGTGTTTTCATATATTTGATCACGTGACCTCTATATGACCATATTTGGAGGCATGTAAACAATAACTAGCTTCTAACACCTACTTCATACAAACTGGTTAGATTTCAATGAATCATACATCAATCTATAAGTCTTGATGAGTGCTATCTTTTGATATACAATATATCCTTTTTTGATACGCTTTCTTCAGGAAAGCCTTTTTTCTAAATACTCTTCCTAAATTGGTTGCTAGGCAATAGATCAATTGACCAATTAGCACCTTATTATCATTTTTTCAAAATGGAGGATCACTAATCATATATACCAAGTTTAATTGCCCTAAGTATCATAGTCCTCGAAATATATAGGGGGAAATCCCCCCGGGTAGTGGCCGGACCATGAAAGCGCGTGTAGAATAGAGTTAAGCAACTAGGATTTGTAATAAATAATTCAATTTTTTTCCAGACTATTAGAGAAATTTAACTATTTAAGATTTCACAAAAAGGAAGTTGGTTTGTAAACTTCTTATTTTGTTGCATACCGAGTTGGTTGATCAAGGAATAAATATACAAACCCTGCAAGATCAACAAGGTGCAGCTTTGATCTCCTCAGCTTTGCAGATCCCGGATCTTTGGCAGTTACATGTATCGTGAAAATACAATGAGATCTGGTTGAAGCTTGATTCATAGGCGTCTAAAAAAAAGTGAAGACACTTTGAACCATGGTGTTTGTTATTGATGACAGTAGGAACAAAAGCGCTCATACTGGAGCAGTACCGACAATGAAACTGCTACAAAATACAATATTTGTAAAGGGCGGCAACAAGATAACGACAAAGCAATTCTATTTTAACTTATTTTGTACATTTCCGTGTAGATAAGGTAGTTAGTTATAAACTTGACCCATCCAGGAAATACCGATCTCAGTAAAGACTGTTAATCTACTGTGGAGAATATTTTGTTCTAACATCGACTTAACAAATATTGCACCTTTAAAAACGAAAAGAACATCAAGCACAGACAGACGGTTAGATTCGAATTAGTGCTAGGCCAGCTTAAATTTCGCAGTTTAATGCCAATGTTGATTAACAGCACCTTGCCTCATCCGTACTGGATGGTATTCTTCTACAGTAATGGAAACCCTCCACAGTAGTTAAGCTATCGAGCACCGTACTGATGGAGTCCGTGCACCGTAATGATAATATCCCCATAGAACTAATAATATCCAACCACAGTACAGATGGCATCCCTCCATCTTACTGATGATAACCCCTACCATATTGTCTTAAGTATACTACTTTCACACGGGCTCAATTTATCATGTCACCTCAAGCAAGGTTTCCTATATCATAACACTCTGAATTTCTATTCCATAGAGCTCAATTCTCAACTCAAAACAGAGTTAATCGTAGACCTCTCGTGTAGCTAATGGGCTTCTAATAATTCATTTGAAAAAGCAGAAAACTTACTTACTTCTGCTATCATCCGATTTGTGTCACCAAGAAAAAGTAAATTGAGCGCTGGAGAGAAATCAAAGATAGTTATGTAGAGTAACTTTTTATTAAGAAAAAGAACGATAAAATTGAAGGTAATGCCGTGCATGAGATGAATAATCTGATGCGAAAATGCGATATTGCGAGAAATTTAACACGAGAAAACTTCAGGCAAATCTAGCATCTAGCATGGCAGATAGAAAAGGTATCCACCGAATATGTTATTGCTGGAAATTTGGTACAAAGGCTTCAAAAAAGCTGGTCTAGTTTCATTAAGCACTAGCGTAGCAGGAGACATTGTATTCGTTGGCTTTGTTAGTGTTGGGATAATTGTTAGTCTTCTGAAATTTCAGAAAGAATGCTGGAAATATAGCAGCAGTCACATTTTGATTAAAAACAGCTGAATTAAAAATAATTAGCTTATCAGCTATCAAAGTCAGTGAAAAAGACACTGAGTTTCTAATGCTACGAATAACATGGCATTTAACTGTCTACAAAACTTGCCCTAAATGCCAGTTTCAGCTGACATTTGACCCTGATGTATCAGTAGGTAAAAAACTTCTCAAAGGTCAACCAGAATTATACCGAATGTTACAATAAAAACAAGATATAGACTTTTCATTCCGATTATGAATCCAAAGTTCAACCTACGAGTTTCACTGTCTTAGCACTTGTGTTATTGATGTTGTAAGAATTCAAAGCTCAAAAAATATTGAACAATTGGACAAAGACCTTTACTTTAAACGGCAACCAAATATACTTAAATTCATACCATCTTCCTCGTTTGCTGCAGAATGTACTGATAAGTTTCTAAGATGAATATTTCCATCGCTGTCTTCCAACAAACTTACTTTGCTGCAAATCGAAAATGAATTTATATCATTAATCAACAAACTTGTTGATTTCTGCAATAAGCACCTTACTGTTTGACTATGGTTCTGTTACAACAAAAGGAAAGAGACTCCTTCAACCGGTAGAACTGATTCACACCCGTGAAGCAGAAGCGTCTCACTTCTTGTCTCACTTCTCGTCTACGTAAATTAAGTTTCATGAGAAAATCTTCCAAAGCAAGGAATTTTTCTTCCTCTTCGATCTTTAACCCAAAGCCAAAACTATTATTTTCTCACAAAGTCACTCACGCAAATGTGGCTTGCTTTATTTCTTGCTTCACATCTTGCTTCACTCAACCTGCGCATGATTACCTCAAATACTTCTGCATCTGCCTCATAAGTGCAAACCAGGCTTGAGCCTTGCTGTGCTGCTAATTATTGCTATAAAAATTGCTATCTTTTGCTTTTAATGTTAAAGACGGAAAAAACTTACGGAAGATCTTCCAATTTTGATGCCTCGTGCCTTGGGTCCAGAAGGTCATATCCAAATTCGTTATAAATTTCCAAATATGAAACATGGGTTGTGTATTCATAGCTTGAATTCTGTGAAATAATGGGAAAATGCACCAAGACTTTAGAATAACCGTTTCAACAAAATTGAAGCAGAAATGAAAGGTTCCTCTTATATTCGTCAACGGGATGCGATTCATAATGTGGATGTTGCATACTGCAGACAACAAATTGCTAGAAAAGACTTGGAAAGTAATAAAGCCATGTAAGAATTCCCTGTTAAGCCACATTATGCCAAGCGTTCAGAGGTATGACTTCTTGACGCAGGACAGATCCTTCTTTGATTCAATTCAAGGAACAAAGTTAAAAGCATTTATAATTTCATTTAATTGCAATTTGCTTTTCAGAAGACCGTGTGCTGCAGAAAAGTTGAATAGGGTATCGATACAAGGCGAAATCTTAATTTTTGCATGTTGCCGATACATTACAGTAGGCACAGTAGGTCACTGCATGGTATCCAATGAACTTTGCAATGTCGCATACCTCTTTACAACCCAATACCGTGAACTGTTGAGTCAGATTAATGCTGCTAAGAAATAACAACTTTGGCTACTTAAGCTTCCCAACGTGAGCTTTAAGGATGAAATGAAAATCACAGTTAATGTTGTCTGATAAACAATTTATTGCGTCCCATTACGAGGTAACCATAATCGAAGGAACATCTTCGTAATGATATATGAACACAAATGTACATCAGCTGAACTATAAAAATGCTTATTCCTTTATTTAAAATCGTCGTTGAGTAGTACAAAATTTCAAAATTGCGAGAAAGAGCGGAAACATCTCTTTTTCTCGCAATTTTCATTCAAATAACGCAGTAATTTAGTCATTTAGGTTTTCATTCCTATTAATAATTACTGTTTAATAGTAAGACTTACCGTCTCATATTGGGCAAATATGTGCGAAATCGTCCTGGGAATGATTCCTCTATCGTTATACCTTTCAGCTCCACCAGTTATCGTGAACGTCTTACCCGACCCAGTCTTCAAAAAAGGAATAAATAAGAAGAATAAATGCACTATCTAAAATCACTAATGACTGAGACGCTATGTAAGGCTATCAAAAGTAGAAGCCATTAAAATAAAAACTTATTCAAATTAGCAACTATAAAAATAAATAGCTATTAACATTATAAGTATGTAAACCGACAGAATGAATATTTCACGCAAACCTGTCCATAGGCAAATATGGTTCCATTGTAGCCAGACAGAACACTGGAAAGACGAGCAGTTAGATTCATTTAACATAGTTTTGAAAAGTTGCTAGTACTAATCACTGACAACGAGTGGCAAAAATTTTTAATAATACAATCAAAGGAAAAGTAAAAGAGCACAAGTACATTATCAAGCATGATTAAACGGTTTAACTTGTCTTATGAAAAAGCAAACCAATTTGTTGATCTTTTACAAAAACTTTTCTGAAGAGATATTTTTCCAACAATGATTCTTTAAAGGGTACAGGTGCAAATGAAGATACAAAGACCGGTTTCAGCTACCGTACAGACTCTCTACAGTTACAACGGTGTATGATCATGACCCGAAAATGACAAAGCCCAAACATCAGTTTTGCAAGAGGGCCCTGATAATCCTGATTGGCTATAACCTTGAATTCTCTCCTAGCCATAAGATGTCTTGGTATCAGAAAAATTTTTGTAAACTTAGCTTTGCAAACCTTTGCCTACTTAAAAGATACTAAACTCTTAAAGGAGAAAAACCGGTGCTCGGAAAAATAGATAGAACTCACTTGTCAATTACTGGAACTGAAATCGTTTCAAAAACTTCGTCTTGCTTGACATTTTGGTCAAATATATGGTCAAATCTATGAAGAAGTTAAGAAAATATTAAGCTTGAAAATAAATACATTCAGAAGTTGAACAAGGTCCTGTATTCAAAATTTTTCAAAAAGAGATATTCTGGTGCAGAAAAAAACTCAGAAGCTAAATAACAAGATTAGCAATGAGATATGCCAAACTAGTCACCATGTTCGATTCCTGATGAAAGGAGACGGACGTCAGATCAATTCTTAACCTAACCTACCCAACACTGAGGAAAATTTTAGACACAAAGTGCTACCATGCATGTAACGAGTCCACTAAGAGACAAAGCGAGTCCAGAGAAGTGATTTACGTAGAGAGCAATTCACCACACATTCAAGTTAAAAGAAATCAGTTTTGCGATGTTTGAACGAAAACAACAGATATTTCTTCAAAAATTAAGAACAAAGGACAAGTCCGGTGACGCTTTTTAACACCATCATACATAATATTATTTTTCACCTCCAAATAAGTTAGGGTAGAGGTGGGAGTAATCGTACAGCGGGAGTAATCGTACATTTCGACTTTAAAAAATTATTAAAAATTGGACACTCAAGAAAATTTCATTCAAAGGACGGTAGGATAAATGCAAAACTATATTCTTTTTGTGCCAAGCTGGCTGATTTCTGAGAGTTGCTTCAGAACGGAGAGAGCCCAAAAAGAAACTAGTAGTGCGGAAGGACTGGAAAATGGCGTTCGAGCGAAACTCGACGCCGCTAAGGCAGTGTCTTATTTGACACTGCATAAAAAAGATAAAACCCCTCAGAAATTTATTCCAAAAGCATTTTTCGTATCTTGGGACTTATAAACAAACCATGAACTGAAAAACTGATAAAACTGCAGCGCTTTTGTACTCTTTTTTCAAATAGCAAACTGTACGGAAACTCCGCTGCTGTACGAAAACTCCCGCATGGAGTACTACTAACAAAAAAACGATTTTACAAGTCATTGAAAAGATTTTATGTTTTGAAAATCTAGATTTTGACACAAAAAAGGTTGGTCTAAAATAATATAAAGATATTTTTGTACAATGAAAAACAGATCGCAAAATATAGGCCTAAAAAGCTAACTGTACAATTACTCCCACCTCTACTAGTCAAACGCAACCAAACATTTCACCTCGCATCAATGTTTGATATCTTTCGGTGAATGTTGAAATGTTCAGTACGTTGGGCGTAGCTTTATGGCAATCTCAGTGGCAGTTGCAAGCCCTGTCAATACAGTCAGTCAGTGTCAATGACCAAAGCGAGCCGAAATACAAGAAGAAATATCAAACAATGAAGCAAAGAGAGAAAAGTTGTTTGGGCTTTGAATGATTGACAACGTAAAAATATTGTAGAGAAGTGTTTTTAACAAAAAATCAAACCAAAAATACTTTTTTAATGAGGTCTGGGTCGAAGCGACATATTTCTGGAAAATGGTAGATTTATTGAGCCAGGGAATCCTCTCCATGTGCAAAGATCGGAATCGTTTGAGGAGGAATATTGCAGCAAATTTTCGTCCAAATTTACGTTTAATTGGAGTTAAAGTGAAAGAAAGGATACAAGTCCTAGTTTATCTGCTCTAGGAGGCATTTAAACAAGTATTTTCCTTTTTTGTGAGTAACTTAGAACTTACTTCTTGAGTGTCTACAGATAATTCTTACATTTACCGTCACAGGGCAGAGATTCCATTTCTCTCTTACCTTATCGGCCTTTTCTACGCCGGCCGTTTTTACGCCGGCCCTAATTCCGCCAGCCTTAAAATTTGCTTTAACTTCATTAAGGGCCGTTTTTACGCCACTTGAAGAGCAAGGAAAAAACAACAACATATTTTTACGTCTTTTATTACTTTTTATTACCTTGAATATAACTCATGTTAGTCAGGTACAATTGTCTCACTGCTATCTACGTTTTCTTCATCATCGAACTTCACTTCTATTGAATCTTCGTCTATTTCATCTTCATATTATTCCCTAAATTCCCTCCTATCAATCGCTGCTGTTCAAAATCAAATTTCTCTGTCATCTTTTGAACTTGCTTACTGATGAAAGTTTCCATTTTTGCTAAGATGGCTTTGTTTTCATGTTGTTTATGAAAATTCCAAAAATATAGAGCGTGGCAGCAAAAATAGGTGCTTGAAAATTAACGCCGCTTATTGAGAAAAATTCCAAATTTTTGGCCCTTTTAACGCCGGCCCTTATAACGCCTCTAGGCTAAAATTAACGCCGTTTAGGGCCGGCGTAAAAAGGGCCGATAAGGTATTCTTCCATTATTCATGAATTAGAAGTAAAATCTGTTGAACTTACTCTTCCAAAGCGACTGTAATCAAGGTCGTTGCACGTGGAGAGGATTCCCTTACATAAGATATCTGCCATTTTCCAGAAAAATGTCGCGTGAAAAGGTCTATTGGTCTGAATAGCACGTAAAATTGCAAAAAATATAACACGACTTCTTTGCGTTAATCGGGACTTATCAATGTTACCTAAATCTGTACACTTCTTTTTTGTTGTTGACAATTCCCTTTGCAAGGTCTTTCGGAACATTGAATGAAATAATTGAGCCACTATTCTCCTCATCTTCTTCAGGTTCATAAAGCTAAAAATTATCATGGAAAATTTCAAAGCATTGTAAACCTGTGCTTGATAGCACACTCTCTTTAATTGTAGTAGGAACAGCTACTTTATGTAAATGTATGTCTTCTTACACGTTATGATCTTTCTATACCTTCTAGCTATTTACGTAAGTACTTGTACGTCGACAATAACTAGAACTTTCTGTAAGAACATAGTTGCATGTATATCCTCTAACTGTGCAATAGATCTTGTTACTAGAGATCCTTTTGCTACGAACGATCCCGATAACAAAATTATTACGGGGGGGGGGAAGGCACATTCATTTCTTTGGTCTGTTTCTGATGTTCATATTCTGAGGAGTTTCAGGGGAAAAAGCTTTTCTTATGTCGAGATATGTTTCCGCTGCTTCTCTCAAAAACTATTCTGGTTAACTGTTAATGATAAAGATTTATATATTCATAACCAGGCAGATGCATATAGACATTTAAATGTACAACTTCTCATCGACATTTGGGACATCTCTTGATTGTAATAGCTTGGGAGGATTAACGGGCACAGTCGCTTGGCATAAGAAAAACTGCGAATGGTATTGTTAACTAATGTATCCATATTAGAAAGCAGAAATGTTTTTCAACGGACTCATTGCTTTTGCAACTCCTGGACGGCCTTCAGGCCTGGGTGACTTCTTGGTGGTCTTAATTTCCACAAAGTTTCCGGAATAACTAATCCTGTTGCATTTGACTCAAATCATAACGTTAAAACGGCAGGTTTTTCAAAAGTTGGTAGATAAGCAGCAAATGCTGTACGAATTGCTCACAAAGATATACCTTTCCTTCTGAAGCAATTTATATTTTGTTTAAAGAAATAACAGAGGATCTGGTCGAGAACTGTTGGAAATAGAATCAATATACAATTGAACCTCAAATAGCGGTCACCTCCAATAAGTGGCCACCTCCCTATAATGGCCACAAATATTCAGTCCCAAAAGCTTTTCATAGGATTGTTATACAACCAACTTCTCAATAACAGTCACTTGACCTTCAATCTAAATTGGAGGCTATTCGGAGGTTCCACTGTATTGAGGAGGAGATATAGCTTCATGTCGGCATAATTCTGTTTGCCTAACTTTAAAATGATCAAAAAATCATATTTCTGTAATGTAAAAAGCCACCAATCTTTGCAAGCAGGTTGTCTTGAGTCAGCCATTTTGAACTTCACTCGCTGATGTACGTGCAAGCATAATAAAAATCTTTCTTATGGGTCTGGACACATAAGACCATATGACCACAACATAAGACACATATAAGACACATATAAAACATATATAAGACATATATATAAGACATATACATATATAAGACATCTATAAGACATATACGTAAAAGACATATACACGTATAAGACATGCCAAAAGACACATACTGTATGACCAAAACCTTGGGGTTTTGCTTTATAAACTGACATTTATGGGAATTAAATAAAGAATGTATGTTAGCGCATGATCGTATTCTTTATTAGTTTTACCATGAACATTCATGTAGTCTGCGACATTTTTACATTGCATAATCCTCATAGAGCTTGTGTAAGGCATCTACCAAATGCGACATGTAAACCATTTCAAAAAAAAATAGAAGAAAGGGACCCAAAAAAATGAAAATGGATGTGATGGTTGATAGACAGTTGGGAAGGTTTACAGTGAAGTGATCTTAATCAAATTGATCAGTTGTCCCGTCAGTTGTGTAGCTGAATCGAGGAGTCATGAGGAAGGTGTTCATCATCATATAATAAATTTGCAGAAAAACCTCATTGAAAGATGAATATGTACAAATGGTTGAGTTACTGCAAAAAACTCCAGCGAGAAGATTTCGGGCAAAGCAGAGAGAATGGGATAGAAGCTGGCACTGTGTTCTTGTCACAGCTAGGATAGCAGAATGCTGAACAGACTGAGACCCACCATGCCAGTATCAGACGAATACAGTACAAAACTATACTATTTTGGCCTTGCGTCTACACTATGTTGGCACAGTTTTGATATGAATATGGTACAAAATGAATAAAATACACTAATCAGCTTCAACTGAAAAACTGCATAGTTTAAATGGCTGAATATGGTATAGTTTGATGCCACTTCGGCAAATGAATGAGAGAAAAACAATTACTTTTTGTTATTGTTGGCATGAAACAATAGATTTTAGACAAAAACCAGTGACTTTGCTCATTGTATGCTTCTCCTACCAGCATAGTGTAAACGGGGACTCCCAATTTCCCATCTGACATTAAATCATTCCATTCTAAAATCAATTAGTGTAAACGGGGCCAGACTCCAACTTTTCGATAGTATGGTGGTAGGTGCATACATTGTTCATGGGGTCAGGGGCTTAAGGTTAGCGATATTTGAAACGATATAGTCTTAAGATCTTGGGTTATTACTAGTATATTGCCGTAAAGCCACAGCTACACATGCAATCTTTGCTTGAAATTGTGACAGAATATGTTCAAAACTTGTCCCCAAAACCGGAAATACTAAGAGTTGCACGTGTAGCCAGGATATATATTCGAACAAAATGTTCTGTGATCTTGGAAATACAGCTGCAGAACATTGATCTGGTTGAATATTTCAAGACATGTTTTTGCTTGTTGCCAGCAAGGTTGCCAGTAATGTCGCAGCTTATAGCCAGTTTTTTTGCAGCATACACATTGCCTTGCTTTCACGCCTTTTCCTGGAAGTTTTGTAAAACCAATTCTTCTGATCACACAAATCGATTGCTGAAGAACTTGTGTTGCAGCACTTTTATCACAGAGTACGCGTCACCATTAAAAGCAAAAAGTCGCACATGTAGCGATGGCTTAAAAGTGAGGGTAACAAGCTAATACAGTCTGACAGTACACAATAGCTGGGCTGCTGATTGATATGGTGCTGCCCTGCCTTTTTTGTCATCTTATCAGTACTGACTAGTATTCTATATCAAATTCAAATAAATGAAGGAAAAAAACGCATACCAAACCACTAGTGTTGTGCTTTGTAGGCTTTATCCGGCAGTATATTCTTATTGTCTGTTTCACCATACTCAATGGTAACTAGTTTTACGAAATTAAGTGCTGCCAATGGTTTCCCAAATTATTTTGCCTTTCTGTGCAAGCAAGAGCAAAAAGCCAAAATAAACACAACAACAACAACTGTTGTTCAGTTTGTTGTTTTGACAATGGTCAGAACGAGGCTGATCAGGAACTCGAAAGTAAAAATTTTCAATCTGATCTGTTTTTACAGTTTACTGTTTATGGGTTTTATGCTTTAGCAGGAAACAAAATTATCTGCTTCCCATCAGATTAAAGATGTCTTTGAAAAACAATTCAATACTGTAAGTTTCGAGAAGTTCACAAGCAACGGCAAGGAAAACGATGGATGACAAAGATGAAATTGTTGATGATGATGGTGCAGCTCGAATTCAATTTCCAAGTTTACCAAGTGACGCCTATCAAGTTGAATTCGTAAGCTACAGATAGTTAGTTCAGGAAATGACACTTCAGCCTTCTTGTTTAGCAGACCCATTTTACAGAAATACCATAGCTGAAATTTAGCTGAATTGTTTGTTTGGGTACATACAATGCAGTTTAGCAGACCCATTTTACAGAAATATCGTAGCTAAAATTTAGTTAAATTGTTTGTTTGGGTAGTATACGTACCATAAAAGCTCTAATAAGCGCCCAGTCACTCATACGTACCGTCCTGTCCTGTCTCCAATAAACGATACCCTAAAAGATTGGCAAATTTAATAAATGTTTCCTTTTTAGGGAAATTTTTCTTTAAATGAGCCCCCTTTGTCCAAATATTGTTAAAGTCCACAGCACTGGGCTGACACACTAATGCATCATACAAACTTCTGTAAAAAACTTTGCATACTTTATATATCTGAAAGGCAAAGCTGAAATTCTCCCAACGTTTGCATTTGATAGAACTCTGTAAATCATCCAAAATAGTGCTACTTTCTGAGGGTGTGGTGTTTTGTGACTTCACATTGAAGACCTTTTCATTGTATGTTTTTTTTTTTAGGATTGGTCATATTCTATGAGAAGATCCATGCAGGTTTTATGTTTCTTTTCTCTGTTGAAATTTTGATTAGAATATATGAGAGTTGTTTACTCCAAACATTTTCCTGCTGCCTACCCCTATAGAGCAAATGAGTTTGCTTTCATTCAAACTAACTCTTTTATCTCTTTATTAAGCTCACTTTTGTTTACCACATTCGAAAAGGTTCCCCTATAATTTTTTGCACAAAGTTTTGATACCTTTGCAGTAGTCTTAGTGGCATTACAAGACTGAGAGGAAGTGAAGCCAGGAAATTTTTGCGATTCCTTCCAATTGCTGAAAATAAACAATAGTTTATCTTGTCATTTTAAAGGAAATAGTACCAGGAGTTTTCCTTGGACCCTATGCTTCAGCGACCAAAAAGATGGTAAGTTTGATTATCATTATGTTCCAATGTAACATATTTCCTATATTTGTCTTCAAATTTTGTCTCATTTGTTACCTGTACAAACGTGAAATAACTATTTCTGGTGTAACATGATTTTTTTCAGCTAACAACTCTTCAAGAACAGGGTATAACACATATAGTTTGCGTCAGACACCCTTTATAGGCAAAGACAGTGAAACCAAACT
>JAADKT020533538.1:622-12149 GCA_011763395.2 Chrysaora chesapeakei
ACGACACAATGAAGCCGAATTGGCATTGCACTTATCAGCTTGCAAGATACAGCGGCAAAATCTTGGACGACACAATGAAGCCGAATTGGCATTGCACTTATCAGCTTGCAAGATACAGCGGCAAAATCTTGGACGACACAATGCCAATTCGGCTTCACTTTCTGATTGGTGCGATTCGATCCGCATCTGGGTTCAAATTTCGCCTTAGACACATGTTTTGGTCAATTTCTGATGTCTATACTCTAAGGAGTGTCAGACGAAAAAAGCTTTGTTCAGACATGCTTTCGATGTTTTGCGCAATTTTGTTACCTGCCAATACAAAATAAGTTTTTACCACAGTGCCCTACAACAACTGACGACTTCGAGCCTAGCCTGCTGCTATTTCCTCAAAAGGAATTTCTTACCTCTTTTTTATCCTTTAGACTGCTTTCTGATAACAACGCTGCTTCATATGCATTCAGCAATCTGTCTTTTGCAAATACATGTTCATTTTGTATAGAAGTATATGACTTTGCAAGCTCCTTGTTCCAATCCAAAGATTTTCTGAGTCCCTCCTGAAGACAATGAATACAAAGAGTAAACAAAGAAACAAACAATAAAAAACGAACCAAGTTTCATCCATACTAATTGCCGTAAAAATTCAACCAGGCTCCCTCTCTCTAACAAGTCTGTCTTTCTTAAACCCGCAAATAGACTTATCCCACCCATGTACCGCAAAAACCCTTGAATCTTCTCCATCCATTTCTCCTGCCTTAGTCCTGTAGAAATAATTGACAGCCCCTTACTTTAAAGAAGCCCTTTTTTATTAAGTACCGTTGCTTATGAAAGTCTATGAAATGAAGCAAATGTCTCAACTTTATCTCTTTTCCTTATGATTCCAATTGTTTAAGGTCAAAACCTTCCGATTTAAATCAGCATTTAACGTCTTTAACAATCTGATTAGCAAAAAGTAAAATACGTTTTATATCAAGATCTATCTCTAACCGGCCCCATCTCTAATAAAGCTCCTTTCAAATACCTAAAATTAAATAAATAAGGCCGGGATGTAATAGATCTTTTATGGTAGGCTGACTAATCCAGGAGTCAAACAGAAAATCGATCTAACCTTCAGTTCATTCAGCACTTCGTCTCTCTTTTTCATGTGTTTTCTATGTTCTACAGCTCCATGCATTTCTCTATCTGCAGAACAATTAACAAAGAAGCTAGAAGATTGCCCTTGATCAGATTTGAATGAGTGTACTGTGAATCCTTGAATGGCCCTTTTTGGGGCTTTATTAATTTTTCATTATTTTGGAGGGGAGCTTATTCGAGAGGGGCTTAAACGATGGGGGCTTAAAAAACTATACACAAAAGCAAGATTTATCATCGACTTAGAGAATGCATTTTCTGTCATAACTCAATAAAGTACCAATATGGACTCAAAAGGGTAACACAACCATATCAGGGGTGGTGGCCTATTCAGGGGGGTTCATTAACAATTTCTCGCTCTAAGGTGGGGGCTAACTCGAGGTGGGGGCTAACTTGAGGGGATGGCTTATTCGAGGGGGTTAATTCGAAGATTTACGGTATATACTGATCGAATTTTAAATCATTGAAAATTCTTATGATATATTTGCATTGGTTTAATGAAAAACAGTCTTTACTTTGCAGGCGATGTGGCGTCGCAGTTTAATCTGGCTTGCTCGTGGTTTCAATAACTTAGCGAAGCTGGGGCCACGGTAGCGTTCCAGCTATGGTTGAAGACTCGTTGGTTCCTTCTGCTTCTAAGATCCTTAGGACGGGCGCTAAATGCATCATTTCACATTCACCTTCACTTTTGTAAGGAATAGGAGAATAGAAAGCGCATAATCTCTTAGAGGCGAACAGTATGCCCATAAATGACAGCATGTGAGATGTCAACTTTAAGCTGTTAAATAAATAGTTACCTTTGACTTGCATTAGAGTATTTTCTAATGTTTCAGTGATGCCCTGTCCAGCTTGCAATTGAATGTTCAGTTCATTTAACTCCTCACTACAATAAAAAGAATTGCAAGCACTCTGTCAGTAAAAAAATACCGTATTTCCTCGAAAAAGCGCTTTTTCTGAACGAGAGCCCCCCCCCCAAAAAAAAACATTGAAAATTTAATGAGCGCCCCAGACGCTCTGTGAAGGAAATCCGTTACTTCAAACTTTAAGATGTATACCGTTTATTTGAACTACAAGTAAGAATGCTCAGGACAGTGAAGTTAAGTTTGCTGTACTACCTCTCCTGAAGCGATTGCAATACAGGTTGTTGCATGCGGAGAGGATTCCCTTGCTCAAGATTTCCACCATTTTCCAGAAAAATATCCAGCCGGCCCAGACCTCTTTGAAAAGGTCTATTCCAGGCAAAGAAACATGAAGGTGTTCCATACCGAAAAGAGAGATTATTGACATAAAAATTCTGTTATGCCCTGAGAAATGAATTAGCCCTCAACTTAACTCGTATATTTTCGTCGGATTTTATAACTGTGGGACTCACGGTCTCACTTTCTTAACTATGTGCAACCAACCCCCATCAAAACAAGTAAAATACAATATATCTGAACATCTAGTATACTAAACTTGGATGCAGATTATATTGGAGTCGGACGGGGGCAATGTAAAGCTAGCAGAACACTAACCTTAATTCTTCAATTGCTTCTTGAGTTGACAGCAATACCCGGTTCATCATGACAGATGATGATGCCATGTCTTGCATTCGTTTTTCAATTGCCTCAGTCCGCCATTCCATATCGTCTATTTTCTTATTATAACTTGTTAACTTCGTCTAGAAATGGAAGATTGTTTAGAAAAAATTCCTCAATTTTGGTAGAAGGTATCCAAAGTAAGCTCCCTAACCAAAGCGCCGGTTCCTACATAAGAACCAGAACTGTAGCGCTAGGTGGTCCCAGCAAGGCTATGCACCCCTACTTATTGAAAAAAAACGTTAGATTAATACATCGTGTACCGTTCTTTAATGAATCCGGCAGTAAACCTTCGTAGAACATTCGAGTCCCTTTTATATACCCGGTTTACCATCTAAGAGGATGGACTGTTAAGGCCTACACCAAAGACGTTGGAATTTCCCAACTGCAGTTTCTGACCTGATTGCATTGTGTAGCTACAAGGGCACTCTGTCTACGAAATGGTCAACGTTATAAATTCAGATTCATGCTATTTAAGGTTAGGTATAAAGATAAAAGCTACTATGATCAAATCTTGAATGATTAACTATCCATATAATGAGTTTATAGTCTCATCTATAGTCTTCATTATAAAGAACATTTTAATGCATCCAATTTGATTCTTTGCTTGCTGTTTTCGGACTCGTGGTTTTGTGTTTATGCATTTAAGCAACGATTGACTCCCACAGATGACGTTCTAAGCATGAAAATGCCACTTAACTGCGTTGATTTATGCCTACTAACCTTATAATTTTGTTCTTCTGGTTTTAATTTATTGCATTCATCAGTGCATGTCTTGTGTGTTTCAGCATGCTGTTCTTTGACTTTTTCCAATAATGCATTCAGTTCATTAATGACCTAGATAGAAGAATATTTGTAGAGGGAGGTAAAGAAACCTGATAGGCATAGAAACCTCGTATGGTATGGCAAAGCTTAAAAAATAAAAACATGCATCGTAGGCATTCTTTTATTTAGCTCAGAAAGATGAAGATCCAAGATGTCAGTAACTTTTTTAAATTTGTCGTAAAATTTCGTAGATTTGGAGATTTTGAAGACGATGTGGACTTAGAAGACCATTTTAGGAAAATCTGATCTGTATTACAATACCTACAATCTTGGACAAAAATTATGAGACAAACTGAAGCTTCCATTAATAGTTGTCTTAACTTCGCATTTCACCCTCCCCCCTCACTCAATGTTGATCAAATGGCGTGGGATTCTTTTCAGTGTCACTCAACATTGATCCATGGGGGGAGGGGGTGTATTATTGATTAGCGAAGCTTAAGTTAAGGAATTGATAGTATTACTGGGAATCTTCTGGTTATCTCAATATATATTGTCCAAGATTGTAGATTAAGGGCGTTTTTTGTACTCTCCCTTGATACAGTCTTTCAAGAAAACAATGGTCACTTTCATATTGCAAAGTATATGCAATCTTTGAGTAGCTTGTTGAGCTGGTAAAGCAGGAGCAGGGAAAATAACTAAAGACTCACTCAAGACAGCAATAACGGAAATTTTCAGCAAATCTGAGCCCGAGTATACATATTTACTTGCGATAATAAACTAAACAAGTAAAACATAAGTTATAACTTACATTAGTTCTTTCTTCATGAGCTTTCTCCATCTTTTCTACCTAGAGTAAATTTGTGAATAAAAACATGTTATATAACGTATGATGTAAAAGTGTATAACATAAGTTTGTAAAATCTAGCTGGCCATCTAAAACTGACAACAACAACCTAGCTGAACGTTTCTCTCAGTATTGTACCGCTGGCAAAAGGGCATCATTAGAGGCGTTAAACTGAAATATCAAGCGCCCAATTGATATCTAGGCTCTCACCACACTAAAAGAAAACATTGCATTTATGCACTCTTGCCAAGATAAATGTTCCTGAAATTTTTCTAAAAAGTTCGCTTATTATTTAGCATCTGAGAACTATGACTCAGAAAAAGAGGATCTCGTCAGATGAGACAGGCTCCAAAAGAAAAAAAGAAACCCCAGAAATATTAGCTAACGTTTCCTCCTTGCGTTGTTACTAATCAAGCATCAAAGATTATTTCATTATTCAATAAAGGCTACCAACCTGGAAAGATGTTAAACTATCATGCCTTTCTTCTCGCATGTTAATTTAGTTTGCATTTCCTATATTACTCAAAAGTACCATAGGTTTCAGCACATTCCCATCCAAATTTTAATGCCAAAGACCAATCGTTAAAGCCTTTTGCAGTACTGTGACTAAGCCAGCAACAAATTATTACCTTCTGCCCTCACAATTATACAGTGTTTAAATTTAAATATCACCCGCACGCTGGAAGATAAATCTCTATTGAATTGGTTACCTGACTTTTTAACGTATCAACTGACTTTCCGATGTCCTCTGCTCTTTTCGAGCCCTGCAAACCAAGAAAATGCATTTAAAAAGTAAGCCTAAGAAAAAACAGAAAAATACAAAAGCATATGGGTGTTGGCAAAATGTTATGTGCTGAAGATACTGCAAAATTGCTTGCTTGTTGTAGTGCTGATCAAACAGGCAAAGGGTCCATGAAAATAGAAATAACAGCATAATGAAAAGAAATGCAAAGCAGGGGTGTGATTGTGCATTAGTTTAATATGAAATTCACTCTTTTTTCTCCTCATCATTTTCTTATTTTTTTACATCCAATCGTAACAAGAATTTCACCATCATTTCCACATTATCAGCACAATTACAACCAGCCACAGCATCTCCGATCATCTAGATTGTAGAGTTATTAATCATGAAATATCCTACCTTGTCTCTTTTCTTTCCGGCATCTGATTTTGTTTTCTCAAAGTCTGTCATGTCAGCTGCTATTCTGGCCTATATGCAAGAATGAACAAAATTAAAATGAAACTGGTGATGATAAAAATTTTAAACAAAACGTTTGGATAGTCTCTTATGTTTACATTATCATTTAGACTTTACCTATAGAGTAGCTGACTACAGAGTGGCTTAAAGACTGAGAGTATCTAAAAGACTGAGAGTTTCTACTTGAGAGCAAAAAAGCATTTTACTTAGAAAGGGATATCATGTCTTAGAAGGGGAGTTTACGCACAATTACTTAATTTTGAGATGGTTGTAGTAGGCATTGTACTTTTCACTGGGGTGTCTAATCCGGAAACTCATGCTATTTTGCTGTTATTTTTCAAAATTACAAAGTTACAAGGCTTTGGCACTGGCAAAACCATTATAATTGGCCAAACATTCATAATTTGCTTAAACATTTTAACGTCTAAAAACATTTTTTGCTTGATGCAAGCGCTAGATATTTGAGGAGCATTGTTTTGCGACGTGGCCATATGGTAAAACATTTGCTTGACAAGCAAATTTCAAATGTTTGACCAGCAACGTTTGATAATTTGGTCAGGGCCTTAATTTCTTTTTAAACAACTAGAGGGTTAGAAGTCCTTCAGAAAATGAACTGCGAGCACAGATTTATCAATATCATCAAGGCCAGAAAATTGACATTCATTGGACACATCCTTCGTAGTGACTCACTCGAGAAAGTATTACTGACTGGGATGGTATTTGGCCCCAGAGGTAGAGGTCGCCCAAAAACTCGGTACTGGGATGAAGTCAGAGAAACGACTGGAATGAAAATGGTGGAAGCAACAAGACTGGCTCAAGACCGGGATTGTTGGAGGAAAATGGTCCAGAGGGTCACGGCTGGTCGAGATCGACCATTCTGTTGATGATGATGAGAGGGTTAGATTCCTCTTATGCTGGTAGCTATCTACAAGACTTTTTAGCCAAGCACTAGGCATTAAAAAACAGAAGTGGCAACAAAAACAATTTTCATAAGGAAACTGAACTTCAATACAAAGATAGAGTTGTCAACTCAATTCTTGCAGTTTGGACAAAAACCATACTTTTCTAGACATCGATCACAGTGCAATAATTTTCAAAGCTGCGCTGTTGTTTGAGTGGGTGTTGAGAACGTCCGTTACTCCACAGAAGCTCGTAGAAAAGAAACAAACCAACCAACCACAGTACAGTGAAATTTGATTGAGAAATATACCTATAACTTCGTAAGTCGCTCTCGAATCTCGTCCAAGTTTTTATCAGGAAGCAATGGATTGCAGTATGGCAGTATGGAGCGAGCGTCAGATTGGCATAAGAGAGAGAACTATGGATCGTGTGGGCGTAATATGTCTAGCTAACCAACCTGAAGAACCATTCTAGCGTGAGCTTCATCTTTAAGTTGTTTCTTCAATGAATCTGCAGTTGTCCTCAAGTCTTCTTCAATTCGTTCACATTTTTCCTTCTCTCGCTCGACTGTGGTCACAAGCTTTTCATTCACAAGTTTCACTTTTGCTGTTTCTTCTTTCAAAATCTGGTTGAAAAGAAACACTATCATGAAAATATCTCCAAATTCACGGAGCCCTCCAGTAGTAGGTCAGTTGTCGGGAAAATTCAGTGCGAAATAGATGCTACACCAAGATAACTTGAGTGACACACTTTTTATTTTATAGTTACAAAATTTATAAGAGAATCCAGGCTCAGAAAGGGTTTAAAAAACAAAGAAAATTCTAGAGCCCTGTTCACACTACAAAAAGTAGCCCAGACTCGGCCTACTTCTACAATGACCTAGGCCAGACCCGTGCCTGACCCCCAGGCTTATGTGAACGCCTATAACCTGGGTTTGGCTTTTGTCTTCTAAACCTGGACTGAGCCTACCTCAGAACCACGGCCAAGTTATCCCTGGCCAAGCTCAAGTTTTACGTGTTCACAGAAGCCTGGGCCAGGCCAAAGTTTTCATAAAAATAGATGGACACTAGGCTAGTTTTTGTAGTGTTAACAGAGCTTAAGAACAAGCAAGGGCGGATCAAATGAAATGAGAAGTTTTTTCCTAAGGTTTAGCATTCTGTACAGTGCTTTCTGCGTGAAACGGTATATAACAGGACAGTGCTGATAGTTAAACTTCATAACCAGTTTATTTCTGTTTTTCTTCGTGGCCTGCTACCAAGGGAAGTATTGGAGTAATAGAAGGAATAACATTTTAAAGAAAGACATCTGCAAATTGGGCACAAATTAAGAACAAAACTAAGAAAGAACAAAAGCTAGGATTTTGTTAAAAGAAAAGAACACTCAGCCTCAGGTTATATGCTGGAGAAAGGGGGAATTAATCAAGAGCTTAATGCACGCATTTTTTTTATAAAGAACCACTTTATAAGAAACCTACATGGAGAAGGCCCGAAAATTTAAAGCACTTATACTACTAAAGAGAAAATCATTATAGCAAGCACTCACGTCCAGTTCTCCATTAACTTTTAACATTTCTTGCATTGTTCTGCTAACAATTTTTTCACCTTCAATTTTCTGTTTTGAGCTGCAAAAAAAGCATACATAATAAGTCCCTCTCAAAATAAGTCCCTTTTGGTATCTGAAGCACCATTCAAGAAATATATACACAGACATGTATGGTACTTAAAAGGCTCAACATAGCCAAACACAAAGCCAAACGGGAGGAGAGGCTTGGGCTGTATGACTTGGAGAGTTTTCGACGATTTCATTGCGCGCTTTAGCCCAGTGGAAACGTCGTTGGCTCTCTGATCATGCAGTCCAGGCTCGAATCCTATCTACTGAGATATGCTACTCGGGATAAATTTATCTGAAGCGAATCTTTTTCCTGTCATTATCATCTGAACATAAAAATTTGGCAATGCAGTAAAAGCCCCATTATTTAAGAAGGGAGACTATTTAGTTTTGAGACTTTGAAGATGGGTGTTTTTAGGCTGAAGGATTATTGGAGAATGGACTGAAAAAATTGGAACACTTTCTGCCAATCAAGAAGGATGCTGCAGACATTAACAAAGGACTTGGATAAGGAAGATTCAACCTTTGAATACATTAGGGAAGTTAGACGTCAGACCATAATAGGAAGACCCAGCATAGAGAAGGCCTACAATACTTGAATTCCTTGCTTCGAAGAGGGGCTAAAAAAAGAGGAGGCTTAAGGCTTAATATAGAGTGGACCTTAAAGATGCTTTTACGGGCAGCATGTGTCAGATTTCGATATCTCGTTTCGTTATACTCCCGGACAGGCCTCGGAATTCAAAGATAAAGCTGGGATAAACTATAATCATAAATGAATTTAAAAAAGAACAACGAACACTCACAAGTCATTAATAAGTTTTCTTATGTGTCGAATTTCTCGTTCGAGTGCTCGGTCATTGGCAATCAGCTCTCGAAGCTTCTGAGTTTCTCTTTTCGTATCAAGCTCCAGTTTTGCGTTCTGAGTTTCCAATGCTGTTTTCTGCAAAAATAGAGGCATTAAAATACCATATATAAAACCAAACTAATCCGTCATAGCCAATGGCTGCAAACTGCAATTCAAGCAAGGCTTTTGCAGTATTGTATATAATCCTGAATTTATATATCCTCTGTCAACAGTCAGAACGAGCAAAAACGAAGAAATTGTATAGAAGGCTTCAATACGTTCACAAAGGTCCATCGGACACTGCTGTGCTACTGAATTCCATTCCAAGGACACGAATTCTTAATTACCAGAGGGGCATCTTTTGGATAAAATCAAATTTAAAGCAAAACACCGTAAAAAAATTAGTTCTGTAATTCAGAGGTTATGTGATCTTAGAAATCAAACGATAATATGTTTGCTAGCGACATTTGCATGTTCCCTGGCATCTTTGATTTGAACCATCTGAAACCTTCAGCTATCAGGGTGTTTTAAGAAGTCACAAACGTACTGTTTTCAAAAGACTGAATTTAGAGCGTCCAAAAAGGGCTGCTGAGGAAAGGAGCTGACAACAATGTACACACCTTTGTAAAGTAAAATAATTTATAAAAACAAAAAAGTATTAGTGCAACAAACCATAGGAAGAACTAAAACACCCAACTTACTTGTTCATCTTTTTGAGCTTTTAGCTTTGAATTTTCCTCCATCAGTTGAACTTTTTCGTTTTCTTGCTCCTTCATTTTGTCTTTCAACTTAGTAACCTAGAAAAAACACAAAGCTAATGAATAATGATAATAAAAATGATAGTATTAGAATCTGCTGTCACTTCTCCTTTTATCTTTGCTTGGGGTCTTTGAAACTTGGGACCTTAATCGTAGCAGAGACAGATGGATGCAGCTAGGCTTTGTATATAAATCAGAGAAGGGGGAAGGTCGTTGACCCATGAAGTGATAAGAGACAAAAGAATTATAGGGAGGAAGACAGAAAGACACTTAAGAAAGAGAATAACGCTTCGTTTAAAAGAAATACATGGAAATAGGAAAAATTTAAAGTAAATGAAAAGAACAAGAATACAGAGACAAATACAAGTGGACAGGAGATTAACAAAGAGATGACTAACTTAAACAAACAAAGGTATACAAAGTTAATGTTTGGTAACTTCACATACAAAGTAAAGGCAGGAAAAGACAGGATGAGACTGATTCAGAGGGTATGAAATGGTGTATTTTAGCGCCAGTCGCTAGGATTTGAGTAATAGGTTATTAACTAATCGGGTGCACCTTAACCATGGCTGTGACGCTACTGTAGCTGGAGCTCCAGCCACAACCTGGCTTAGCTTCAGACACCACCAGCTAGCTGGATTAGGCCACGATGCAACAGCACTTTTTAGTATCATTCTTACTTGATGGAATTAACCTTGAAATGTAAATATGTTACCTTCTCTTGTTGCACTTGTTCCATCTGCTGTGCACGCATTACTCGATTATCTGAAAAATACAGGATAAGACTATTGATAACATTTCAAACTGTTATCAATCAGCGTAGTTATAAGACGCTTCTCCACTTTTCTGCGAAGGAGCTGCAGTGTAGTGGTTGGTACTGGTAGGGTATTGGCTCGTGGCCTTAGGCCTAGCCATAGATAGGGAGAGTAGGCCCTTAACCTTGTTCTGTTTTTAGCTTGATGATAACAAAAAATGTGGATCTCGCCCAAGATCAATTGGGGCTTAAGTGAGTGATTTCATTGAATGAAATCACTCACTTAAGCCCCAATTGATCTTAATTCATTGTTATACGAACCTATAGCCTTGAGTTATTAAATGATAAACATTCTAAACTGATTTTTCAAGCAGCTTCTGTCTTACTTCATCACAAAGTCTTATGGCATGCTTTTGGCAAAAGCAAAAGAGTTTTGCAGGACGCATTTATTCAACTTTGCGTATTACAAAAGTAAATAGAAGAGTAAACAAAATTATAACTCACCAAGAAATGTCGATTCCTCATCCATTTCTTTTATTCGATTTCTAGCATCGCTCAATGAATGCACAAACGATGTATGATGCATTTTGTATTTTGACAGCTCATCGCTACAAAGAAATAGATAATATGAGAAATCTATTTATAAAATATTGTATAAATATAAAAAAGTTCGTAGTAAAAATTAGAGGCTCGTGGGCTTAATGTAATCACAATCAAAGGGCAAGTGAAAGTGCAAGTGCAAGTGAAATGCAAGTCAAGTACAAGTCAAGTGCAAGTCAAGTCAAGTCAAGTCACGTCAAGTCAAGTCAAGTTAAGTCGAGCCAGTTCAAAGTTTAGGAAAGTTCAATATAGTTAAGTAAGAGTAAATCAGATTGAAGTAAAGAAAAGTAAGGCAAAGCAAGGAAATGTAAAGCAGTAAACAACGTAATATAAAGAAAAAGAAAAGTAAAGTGTCAGGTCACGTCGGGTAACGTCAGGTCAGGTCAGGTCAGGTCAGGTCAGGTCAGGTCAGGTCAGGTCAGGTCAGGTCAGGTCGTGATAATGCCATCAATACTGTATTACACGCATCCTATATTTAAGTGGTATGAAATTAGGTATTCTTCTAAGCCATTCTACTTACGTTGCATTGATTAAATCTTGTCTTACTTCAT
>JAADKT020533649.1:0-12148 GCA_011763395.2 Chrysaora chesapeakei
TTCATTAGTTAAGACTGGGAGAGCTTGACATTTTTAAGACTATATATGTTATGAAAAAGAAGTAATTAATATACTGATGTAGGCCCTTTATCAAAGATACATATTTGGAAACAGCATGCAGGTTGTTATTGCCGGACGTTGTTGTATTTAGGGTTTACTTTATGTAGATACAATTGTTTTAGTCTTTAAACCACTGAGCTCAGTCAAATAAGAATGAAAAGCTTTCAGTTTAAAGCAGATGAGTAGAGAGATGATGACTTAAACTCTTTCATAATTAGCGATCAACAGCGGAAACATTTTCGGGAAAATCAACCTAATTAACACTCTAGTTCATCGGGCATTTATTATTTGTTCTTAAACTTGGTTTGATTCGGAATTGGACAAAATAAGGTCTATTCGTATTGAAAACGGTTATCCTGAGGACGTTATTTCGCATTGTTTCTGCAAGAAGATTGCAAGTTTTTTGGCTGATAAAAGGTATGGTCCGCTTAAATACCCTGTTTACCTAAAAATGCCTTGGATAGGAAATCAAGTAAAGTGCCTTGGATTCGAAAATGAAGTAAAAATGTCCATTACTAAGTGTTTCAGTGCTGCCAATCCTCTGTTAGTTTTCATCACTCGGAAAGTTCTACCATCCATTCAAAAGGATTACGTACCTACCACACAAACACGTTTAGTTATTTAAGAATATCCGTGCCGGTGTGATGCTAGGTACGTAGGTCGTACTTCCCAGAGATAAGGTAATGGGATAAAACAGCATGCCCTGACTATTATTCGTCAGCACAATTTTCGGCAAAGAGAGCAACCACCCCCTGGGTCCAAGCAACAATCTAGCATCAAACATGATTCGGCCATAGGACAACACTTACTTGACAACCCTAGTTGTGCAGAAAGTTACAGCAAAGATTGTTTTAAAATCATTAGCAAGGCAAGATCTTTGTATCACTTAGGGGTTTTGGAATCTGTCTATATCAAAACCAAAAGGCCGGTTCTGGGTAGACAGAACAAGTTCGCTTTCTCACTTGGGCTCTTTAATTAATTCTGTTGATCTTCCCGCTGTAGCTGGTTAGCTGATTGGTGTTCATAACACAATACCAATACAGCTGAGCTTTCTGACTATTGCATTTAGATCAGTATCTGGGTATCAATTCTGCCCTTTTCAAATTTGTTGGTCTGTTTTGACGTTTATACTACGAGAACTTTGAGAAAAATGCCCACTGTCCATCGAAATTTTGTAGTTTTATACTACTCAAATTTATTCTTTCATAATTAAAAATAAGCAGAAAAATTAAATGGAGGTTGACTTACAAGCCTTCAAATCTATCTCTAATATGCATTCTATATTTCTGATCATTGTGAGATTTTTCGATAGTTCTTAGCCTTTGTTTTATCTTTAACAGCCTAAAGTGAAACAAGATGTATCAACCACATACTGACAGCATCGTAAGTAAATTTTGTTTGCATCAGTCTGCAATTTGCGTATTCTCAAAAGCAATGGTAAGTGATGTTGATAATGAAACTAGTTTTTTAATATACTGTTTGAGACTGAAATTTTATGTTAGTTAGACAGTAAAAAAAAATGAATCACCTACCAAGCCTTGTGAGCCAAAATTATTGGGAGGAGTGAAATCTATCCCAAGTTTCACATACGTAATGAACATCCCCAGCCTGATCTCAATTTTCTGCCAAACTCAGACATGCAGCAGCTAATTGTAATCAATAAAGCCTTTGTTCAGCTCTCGGCCCTGCAATTGTTATTCTGAAGATCATTATAAAGTTGTATTCACAATTTTTTTTAAGAGTTCTATCTTTCACTTGATTTTACAACAACTAGGCCCATATCAATAACCGCTGCAAGAACATGTGATATCTTAAAAATTCAGGGAGATCGGGCAAATGCACAAATATTTTTAGAATTGTGAATTGTGATAGAATTGTGAGTCATAGTGTCTGCATAATACTTCTGCAAAACTATTCGAAGAAAATTTGACACAAATTTTGTGTAATTCTTTTTAAACAGAGGGTAGTTAGCCCGCGCAAAGACTCAGACACTTTCAAGAGTGTAGAGTCTGCGAATTAAAGTCCAAAAGCTTGTTCGTGCGTCGTTTCTAAAATAACGGCTATTGCTTTTAAAAGCTTTTCTTTTGTTATTCTATTGTTTTTTGACCAATAAAATCACCTGGCAGTTTTTCGCCAGGCAGCTAGGAATTTCATTGGTTTGTATGGACAATGATGAACGGTGGCTTGAGAAATTTGGTGCTTTGATGAATTGCGAGGAGGAATTTTTTACCTTGTTGACAGCGAGGGCTTTGAAGACTTGCAGTGATGCGACTTTCAACATTCAGAAATGGATGTTATATGATGGATGATTGATGAAAGTATTTGGAATTTCTTTCAAGCATGGAAAGCTTTTGAGAAGATGATTCGAAGAAAATTTTAGCTAAATCCTCTTAGCTAATTGATCATATCTTTGCAGTTGGTGATGGGCCTAGATATCTAGATTTGATGATGGTGTACCACTCTTTGAAGAAACCGAGTTGTATGTCTGGCCTGGTCTATATCTGCTAAAAAACTCAGAGGTTTTGGATGTCCTCTCACTGTACAAATGGTGACCTCCGAATATGCCTAATATAAACAATCTGAACACAAGCAGAACTGTCCTGCCTTGATTTAACTTGTTAGATGTAATGTAAGGATGCTGGATTGGATATCTTGCTATGTGAACATTGTGCTTTTTTGTGGCAAACACTTTTCATTGTATCCGTGGCTATAATTAGAAAGAATGATTAGACATCTGATTTAAGACAACCTAATGCCCTGAACTGTACCCCAATCTGTTTCCAAAACTACCCATACATATTGAGCACAATACTACTCTGCTCCTACTTTTTTGTAATTTTCTAAATTTCACATTGCAACCTGTTGTCCCTGCCTCCTATGTTTGATGGTCTCGAGTGTTTCAACCTACATATTCTTCAGGACCAACACCTAAGAAGTAAATTATAACAAACTTTTGCTGAGCCAAGACTCTGCCTAAAACATTGTTATTATGTTAAAACCTGATGAAATTTAACACTACAGAAAGCAGAGTCAGAAAGTCAGACAACATTCTGTGAATGTGATCTTTGAAGGTATTCAATAGTATGATAATGATTACAAGAAGCCTTCTAAGCAGTGTATTGCTGCAAGTTTCTTCTTCTGCATTAAGGCTGTTTTATACGTCAAGCTGTACCGTGCCGAATCGAGTGAATTCTGGTTGGTTCGGCACGGCACGGCTGTATAAAACCAAATTTTTACTTGATTCGGCACGGCATGACTGAGTCGAACCATTCACCTAGAGCTCCTCACCCGGTACAGCACAACACGGCCAAGTTCGACTTATAAAACGAAATGCCGTACAGTGGCAAATCATAAATAACGATGCGCATTGTAACTTGAACACAACGAAAGCAAAATGGCTGACGATGATTATGAAAACAGTTGATACTTCATGAAAGCTCTTTTAGTAAAAAAAATATTTGCTTCAAGAACAAGAAGAATAAATATGATGTCGTATTTGAATATACTTATGCAACAGTCACTCAGAAGAAGATCATTAATATCTTTTATCGTCGCAATTTTACAGTCAACTGGAAGAGAAGAAGAAAGCCTGAGAACCTGTCGTTGTTTCATCAGAAACATAGGCTGGTTTGAAAATGTATGGACTAACTACTCGCTCAAAAGATTTTAAGAAGATTTTCAGGTTGCAAAAACAAGCCTTTGTTTACATCCTTGACGTGATCAGGCCATTTTTATTTCCAAAAGAGAAGCCAGTCAAGGAAGCAACAAACATTTCATCATCATCTTGAACGGTTTCAGAATTACATAAAGCATGTTGTTTGGCGGCCATCATGGATCAATTGCTGAGTGCGAGTGTGTGTATTAAGCATGCGCATTTGAGGTTTGCTTGATACGGCGCGACTTCGGCATGACTGTATAAAACCAAGGCGTTTCACGTGTTGTTCCAATGCCGAACCACATATTTTCAGTTTTGGCACGGCACGGCTCGACGTTTAAAACGGCCCTTAGATGAACTAACACGGTGTTGTGTTGCTCACTTACTTAGAGTTTATAGGTGTTGCAAAGGAATCTTTACAAAAATCTTACTTCTATTTTTCGCATTCAAGCATTCTAACACTACTGGTCTTGTTTATATGGTTTTGGTTTTGGTTTTTCAATTTAATGTTCTTCTTTTTTACTATGCTGGTCAAGCCTTTTATGATGTAAAGATGAGCAAATAATCAGCAAATAGCCTAGTATTGAATAATTCTACTCGAAAATTCTTGAACGCATACTTTAAAGTAACTTAAGGGAGGGTGGGGTTGAAAGAAGAGGGAATGGGAATATCCTTTTTAAACTCAAGTAGTAGGGGCTGGGATAAAGATAGTGTCTTACAGAGATAGAAGTAAAAAGTATGTGTGGAGTTCTGGTCCTCAGCCACAGCCACACTCTGCATGACACTAATTAATAGCTAGGTGTCTATCTCAAAACAACAGATTTCGTAAAATCTTGTAAGCTTTTAAAATTAAAGGTTTGGCTAATTCCCTTGGAAAAATAAATAAAAATTCCTTGCTCTGCCATAATATCACGCTATTCAGTTGGAGTCATGGCCTAAAAGACCAGGACTGTCAAGCCACAGTGTGGGCAGCCTACTACAGACAGTAGGCCTTGGCCTTTCTTTCGTTGCATCTGAAGGACATGCTTCAGGGTTTTAAAGATACATTTTCCGAGTTAAGTGAGCAGAGTCACATGACAAGGTTTCATTCAAGATAGTATGTTGAAACACGAGATCAAGCCATTGTTTTGAACTTCTTTATTCCTTGTTAACAACAGCCAACAGCCTTATACGTTACGGCCTCCATTACAAGCCGTACAAACAGTTTCCAGCATGGTATTTGAGCACAGCTTCTTGTGAGATCAAGGCTATGCTTTTGCTGAGTCAGCAGAACAAGCTTTTGGACTTTAATTCGCAGACTCTATACTCTTGAAAGTGTCTGAGTCTTCACGGAGGCTAAGGGTAGTAAACATTTTACGAAACTGAGCTGCATGCTGATATTCTCTGAATCTGATATGCTGAATTGAAAATTTCCCGAATGCTTTATTTCTATTCCAGCCAAAACTATTTGAAGTTTTTTCTGAGGCTCTTATTTTGGTCACAACGTTTTAGAAATATTTTATCATGTGGAGTTCTCATATTTGCTTGGTACAAACTTGGAAATTGCTAGGAAAACCGGAAACATTGTAATGCATCGTGCTAAAGGTATTAAACTTGGTTTCTTCAGTACTATGCATGCCAATGTTTTTGATTTTCTTGTAATGTTAGAGCTCTCTTCCTTAGTCGGTGCTGATGTTTTGGTAACTCATTTTGTTAATAGCTGATACTCGGGCATTATTGCTTTTGATGTTCTATGTATTTTTGTATATCAGTTTTTCATCTGGTATGAGTCGATACCATAAACTTTACAATATTTCTTGATGGGATTCTTTATTGCTGACTTTTGCATAAAAGTTGAGTTGATAAAACCAGCACCGAGTTTGAACAAAAAGGAAACTAAGGTTGCCAAACTATTAATGCAAAAACTTAGCTAAAATGAAAATGAAACCAAAAACAAGTCTCCAAATGATATTCACCAAAAGTGCACCAAAATCAGTTTGCATTGACTGTATATCCTTCATAAGATTTAATATCAAATCAAATTGGGTTCTAATTTCTCAAAGGTTGTTTAGGAATGAATCCTTGTGACTTTTTAGACAATGTTGATGTTATTTTCCAGTCTCTTTGCTTTTAGGTGTTGGTTAACTAGGTTTAACTGTTTTCCGATTTATTGTTAATTGTGATTAAAGGTATTTTATGTTAGGGTATTTTATATTGAGGTTATGCTTTTTTTCATGATCAAACAATTTCGTTTGAATAGTAGTGGCTCCCACTGTACAATTTACTTCACGTACATCATAGAATGTGCCGGAATCAGAACCCTTTTGCATCTAATATTAAGTAATTAAAGATATCCGAAATGCTGTTGACTGATTTATTGACGACTGTGATTTAAGGTACTTATCTTAGGTAGAGTATGATGTTTATAGTTTATAGTATGGTGGTGAAAATTATATTAATTATTGCACTGGGGTACCTTTGAATGACGATAAAATACACTCTCTTCTTTATGCTGATGATCTAGTTTTGATTGCTGCATCTCCTGTTGATCTTCAGCTGCAACTTGATGCGCTTCATGCGTTTTCGAGTGCAGTTAACATGGAGGTTAATATGGAAACTTTATAAACTTTATTAACTTTATTAACTTTATTACCACGGTAACTATGATGAAAAAATTTCTTGGTGAAAAAAGGTCAGTTCATCAGTTGTGGCTTTTTTGTACAAGTTCCTTAATACCGAGAGCATGGGATGAGTATCTTTTGATTGTAAGCTTTGAAACTATACTGGAATGCTGTTGAGCAACAATATGATAACACGATAACATGACAACAATATGTTTGACAATTAAGGATTACAGTACTGTGTGTATAATTGTCCCCAGAAAGGACTTTTTTCAATTTGACATCATGATACACAAGTCCTCACAATGATGCACATACATTCATACATCCACATGTGGGAACACCCCCAAATTGAGTTCAAAACACTAAAAATGGTGTTTTTAAGGAGAATTAGCAAGTGTACATTGTGGGGTCATCTTTTTTGTCCCCACAATGGTGACAGTCCCCACAATGCGAGTATGTAAACATATTCTTGTCCCCACAATGTACTTCATGTACGGACAGTTGGAACATACAGCAGACTTGACAGATTTTATATCTCAAAGGCTGCACTAAACTACTTTATAATATGTGAAATTGTTTCTTTTCCTCACTCTGATCATCAAAAACTTTTACTGGTTTTTTATTTTGATCAGATCAGGAAGGGGAAAGGGATCATGGAAAATGAATACGTCCATCTTACAACAAACTAGAAAGCTCTGATGAAATAATTTTACCTGGAGATATAGCTGCTCCAGGGGCCAAATTTTAAACCCAAGATGGAATTGATTTCAAAGAAATCATAACCTATTTCCAAGGTAAATATTGAGATGTCGGAGCTTTACAACAGCTTATTCCTTTGTCGTCTGTTCCGGGTCGTCAAAAGGGCATACCGGAAAAGTGGGACCCGGAATCCCAAGGTGGGACCTCAAGGTGGGACCTTAAGGTGGGACCCTAAGGTGGGACCCTAAGGTGGGACCCTAAGGTGGGACCCTAAGGTGGGACCTTAAGGTCGGACCCTAAGGTTTGTGAAACTCTGCCTACCCCCCTGTTTTATACACACCTATTTTAATTTTGGAACGCGCGAATCGAATGAAGGCGTGAAAAGAAACGTGAGTTGAACTTGTATATTCCGAGTTAGAGTTTTTTGAGTTTTTTCAATTAGAACTGCAGTCTTTGTTTCTGACACTTATGAAAGAACTTTTAACCAAATTGTGTGTCAAGTATAAGATTGACGAGGAAGAGAATATTTGTAAGAATGTGAAATCTAGATTTAAATTAACAAAATTATTATCAGGTTGGATTGAAGAGGAACTTGAATAACTTGAAGATGAAGAAGCTATTGTTTCTTACTTAAATAACAAAATTCAAGAGATATTCCATTATGTTTCTGTGCCAACGAGTAGAAATATCAGCGATGTTAACATAGAAAGAATAAAAGATTTAGAAAAAGAAGTTCAGGAGTTGAAAGTCCAACAAAGAGATGAATTAGAAAATGCAGTATCCAGATTGGGGGCTGCCAGGGTCGAGACGGGGGTGCGTACTCGCGATGTGAGAGTTTCCACTGGAGATAGTTTACAAGCACTCCGAATTCAAAATAGTCAGTACGATTGCGCCGCAGGGACAAAAGGAAACGCTATCCTTTATGAGTCTCAATAGACAGATTAAAGATGGATTGCAGCGAGGTTATTCAGAGAAAGAAGTCGTAGATGGGGTGATAAAATGCATTTCTGCTATTCTACCCCTGAAAGATTACTTAGAGGCATTGCGAGGCGAAGGCTAAGAGACGAATTTGAAGATTGTAAGGGCCCACTTTCAAGAAATAAATGCAAGCGAATTATTCACAAGTCTTGCTAGTTTAGCTCAAGCCACTACAGAAGAGCCTCAAAATTTCCTTTTACGTGCAATGAATTTGAGAGAGAAGATTCTTTTTGCCTCTCAACAGGGTGATTCACCTCTCAAGTATGGTAAAGAACAGTGCCAGTCTATGCTTCTTCATGCAATTGAAACAGGACTTATCAATAATACCATTCGTAACAGGATGAGATTGTTACTGCCAACCCCGGGAGTAACTGACTCCGAACTCATAAGTGAGTTGAATTTAGCGGTACTGGAGAAATCTGAGAGAAATTTGAAGCTTGGATATGGAAAAAAGGGACAAGCAAAAGTCACCCAAGTACAAACATTGCCTCAAGTAGAAAAGGAAAAGAAGGAAAGCAAGGCTGCAGATCCAGGTCTGAATGAAAAGATTTTGGCAGAGTTGAAATCTCTTAAGTCTGAAGTTTCTGTTTTGAAGGAATAACTAAACCGTAAAGAAATGAATCCTCAAGGAAGTAGGCCTCCGAGAAGGTCAAGGCGTGGGTGTGGTGCATGCCAAAAAGTGGGAAAAGGCGATTTATGCCGTCACTGTTGGAAATGTGGAGAGGGCAGTCATTTTGCCAATGAATGTAGAAGTACAAAAGTTAAGGGAAACTACCCTCAGCTGCTGCCACGGGACAGTCAGTAGACGCAACTAACAGTATACTGTCCCATTGCTTTAATCCTTGCCGTAAATTGTTTAACAAAAATCACTTCTCATGTGTGGTGGATGCAAATCCATCAGCTATTGTTAGAAAACATGCCAGATGAGGGATTGGACTAAACATAAAGTAATATGCCAAGCAATCCAGGAGCTCTCCAACAAGTTTGAACAGAAGCATGCAGTCTGCAGTGTCAAGACAAATACATACCCAACCAATTTGACACCCAAAGATAGCACCAAAGTCGCAAACTTAATTGGTAGAAAATGTACCATGATATGCAGATTCAATGGGGTTGAACTGCCAGTTTTCCTTGATACAGGTGCACAAGTTTCTATCATAAGTTCAAAGAAGATAGAGCGACATTTTAAAGAAATAGATATTCAGGGGATAGAGGATCTACTCAACAATGATATAAATTTAGAGGTTACTACGGCAAATGGAACCAAACTTCCATATAAGGGATGGACTAGAATGAAAGTGGAACTTAGTGGGACAGCTTCGGATACTGATTGTATTGAAGTTCCAATGTTAGTGACTGATTCAGACTTAGATTTGCCAATACTTGGGTTTAATGTCTTAGGAAGTATGATTATGCAGTCAGAACTTAATGAAATGTTGATTTCCCGACTTGCTGCATGAGGAATGCTTATCATCAGTAAGATTAACTAAGAAGGACACTAATCTCAAATCAGGACAAGTTCTTAAACTTACATGCCGAGTGAATACTGGGTTTCTTGAAAAGGATACCCCTGTGTTGTTTGAGAACGATGTCTGTTCACTGCCAGATGGGATTGAAATCTGACTCCTTGTTAATGCTAAAACGTGTTAAATTGTTCTAATATTCATTTGGTTTGTAAGAATTCATGCAAGCATGACGTTTTTCTGAAAGGCAGAACAGTACTTGGTACAGTCAATTTGGTAAAGTCGGTGACACCAGTTGATGTCAAATTGAGAAATTCTGCAGTAGCTGATAATCAGCAAATAGCTTGTCAACCAAATACAGTTGATGTGAAGACCAGCAGAGCTGATGATTATGATGAAAGTTTAGTACCTCATGTCCCTTTGAGTGATGAATTGACATTCGAACAGAAGGAAAGAGTTCGGAGAATGTTATTCCAAGAAAGGAATGTATTTGGTAAAGATGATGGTGACATAGGATGTGCAGAAGGACTTAAATTACAAATTAAGCTATCTGATACCACACCCGTAACGAAAAATTACGTTGGTGTGCCAAGACCCCTTCTAAAAGAATTGAGAGAATATGTGGAGGACCTGTTAAACAAAGGATCCATACAGAAATAAAAGTCTCCCTACAGTAGTCCATGTGTAGTTGTGCGTAAGAAAGATGGATCTATGCGATTATGCATCAACTACCGTGAATTAAACAATAAAACAATTGTCGACAGACGTCCAATACCAAGAATTCAAGAAGCGTTAGAAAGTTTCTCTGGACGGGAATGGTTCTCTACTCTTGACCAAGGGAAGGCCTATCATCAAAGTTTTGTAGACCCACCAAGCAGGCCCATGACAGCTTTTGTACCTCCATGGGGTCTCTATGAATTGATCAGACTTCCAACGAGTTTGAACAGCATATGGAAGAGTGTCTCAAAGAATATCGAGATGAATTTTGCATTCCGTACCTGGTTGATATTATCGTTTACTCTTCTAATTTCGACGATCACATCATACATGTTGGAAAGGTTCTTAGGAGACTGTACGAAAAGGGATGTCGTTTAAAAGCTAAGAAGTGTAATTTGTTCCAAAAGGAAGTAAAATTTCTAGGAAGAATTTTATGTAACGAAGGTTATCGACCAGATCCAAAGGACATTGAAGCTATTCTTAGTCTTAAGCAGTGGAAGCCCAAAACTATTGGAGAGGTTCGCCAGCTCATTGGTCTGTCGGGGTATTACCGTCGATATGTAGAGAATTTCTCGCGAGTTGCTACGCCAATTTATGATTTGTTACAGACAGACAAAGAAGCTGAAACGGATCAGTCATGTAGAGATAAGAAGGCTTAGAAAAAGAATGCAGCACAACTTCCCTCTCGCACGAAAGTGAATTGGCAAGAAGTACACGAGAAATCCCTTGACTATCTTGTTGACTGTCTTGTTAATCTGCCTCTAATGGCATACCCAGATTTTGAAAAAGATTTTATTTTACATACAGATGCCTCACAAGCTGGGTTGGGTGCAGTGTTGTATCAAGAGCAAAATGGGTGGATGAGAGCCATTGGTTATGCGTCAAGAACGCTTACTCCAGCTGAAAAGAACTACCATTACCACTCTGGAAAACTGGAATTTCTTGCGCTCAAGTGGGCTATAACTGAACAGTTTAGATATTACTTAATGTATGCTCCACATTTTGTAGTCTATACTGATAATAACCCCCTCACTTATGTCTTAACGAGTGCAAAACAAATGCAACAGGTCTTTGATGGGTTGTGATGCTCTCAGATTTTAATTTTAGTATTCGTTACCGTCCAGGGATTGCCCATCAAGATTCAGATTTCCTGTCAAGAATGCCTAGTGATATCAGCAAGGTCATAAGTGGTTGCACGGAAGATTATTCTCCATCGAATATTAAACACATAATGGATTCAGCTTCGCTGCAAAAGACAGATTCATTGGTATGGATTACTTCGTTGACAGCTAATCAAAGGGTTGTTGAAGATCTTTTTGGCTCACCAGACCAAAGGACACATTGTCCAATGAATCTTGATTCGTTAAGGAAATCCCAGGAAGAAGATACTGTTTTCAGTCATCTTTTGAATTTCAAACACCTTGAAAGCCAACAGCAGAGCAACTACATTCAGAATCTGCTAATGTTTGTACAGCTATGCATGAATGGAATAAATTAATCACAGAGAATGATGGAACTTTGTATCGTAGAATGAATGAAAGAAAGCAGCTTTGCTTGCCATATAAGAACCATTGATTAGTCTTAAAACATCTTTATGAAATCTTGGACATTTGGGTTCAGATCGTGTTACTGAACTTGCAAGAGATCGTTTTTATTGGCCCCATATGGCGAGAGATATCGAGCATTATATCACAAAGGTATGTCAGTGTTTAAAAAGGTAGAAACCTGTAGTGAACACATGTGCGCCAGTACAAAGCATCAAAGCTGTTGAGCCATTTGCATTAATCTCTATCGACTTTGTTCATTTGGAAAAATGTTCTGGTGGATATGAGTATTGTCTTGTTAAAATCGATCATTTCACCAGGTTTGCTCAGGCTTATCCTACGACTAATAAATCTGTGGCTGAAAAATTATTCAACGATTTCATCCAGCCTTCTGGCCTGCCACAAAGAATTCACCATGACCAAGGTATG
>JAADKT020533760.1:0-20624 GCA_011763395.2 Chrysaora chesapeakei
CAGGCTTGGCCGCTGGTATGCAATCGTTCACTCCCGTTGTTGCTGCAAGGGACATCATGGCCAGGCTTGGCCGCTGGTATGCAATCGTTCACTCCCGTTGTTGCTGCAAGGGACATCATGGCCAGGCTTGGCCGCTGGTATGCAATCGTTCACTCCCGTTGTTGCTGCAAGGGACATCATGGCCAGGCTTGGCCGCTGGCATGCAATCGTTAACTCCCGTTGTTGCTACAAGGGATATCATGGTCAGGGTTGGCCGCTGGTATTCAATCGTTCACTCCCGTTGTTGCTGCACGGGACTTAATGGCCAGGCTTGGCTGCTGGTATGCAATCGTTCACTCCCGTTGTTGCTGCAAGGGACATCATGGCCAGGCTTGGCCGCTGGTATTCAATCGTTCACTCCCCTTGTTGCTGCACGGGACTTAATGGCCAGGCTTGGCTGCTGGTATGCAATCATTCACTCCCGTTGTTGCTGCAGGTTACATGATGACCAGGCTTGGCCGCTGGCATGCAATCGTTCACTCCCGTTGTTGCTACAAGGGACATCATGGCCAGGCTTGGCCGCTGGTACGCAATCGTTCACTCCTGCTGTTGCTGCACCGGATATCATGGCCAGTTTTTGCCGCTGGTACGCAATTGTTCCATCCCGTTGTTGCTGCACGAGACTTAATGGCAAGGCATGGTCACTGGCAAGCACTTGCTCAATCTTGTTGTTGCTGCACGGGACTCCAAAGCTAACTCTTGCTTCTTTTTCTTTCTATCCGTCAATTATACGGGTAATTAGTGTGATTTTCTCAGCGTTAAACCCCTCCGAGTTTCTCGATGTTGCTTTACGGGACTCCTCGACCAAGCATGGTGGCAGATCTCAGTGTGTTTAAAAAACACATCAATTATCTCATTGTCAATGCACGGGGCTTCGTGGCCAAGCATTGCTGCCAGTAAGCACTTATTCAATCCCGTTGTTGCTGCAAGGGACTTGCTCTCCAACGATCTAAACACGAGTTTAATAGAGTTTCCCTTGTAAGAGCGCTTTCTGCACGTCTATTTTTTTCTTTTGCGCGTCCTCGTTCTTCTCTTTTCTCCTTTCTCTTCCCTGTCATCCTCTTAGGTAAGAATTCCTGGGTGATGTCTGGTTCCGCCAGTTAGGTGTGAATAGCGGGAATGCTTTGCGTCCTGTGGCCAGAAACCGTTTTTCCATTAGCCAATCACCTTACAGTAAAAGGTATGTTCAGGCAGGCAAACAGGGCAATGCACAAAATACCCAATTTTCCTGCCACTTCTCCCATGGGTTTAAGAAATTAAATAGACATTGTTTAACCAGAATTAATTGCTATGACAACATGGGCCAAGCGTGCTCGCGCGCGAGGTCATATGAGCATTAATTCCGCAGTCTTCCTTCTTGCATACGTTTGATGTAGCAATGACCTTCAAATTCTAGAACGTGCCTAAATCTCTGCAAATATGCAGATTAATTACCACTGACAATGTCTGCTTTCAAGTTCAAAATGTGTCGTTGTCACTGTGTAACCCTTGTTCTAAGACGAGCCCACATTTCTTTGCAGAAATTGCCACGACTAAAAAATTACGGACGGGTTCGACAAGGTGATGCTTTGACACCAATCATGACATAATTTTCTAGCACCAATGGCAATGATCGAGTTAATTATTTGTGGATGCAATTCAAACTGTAAAAGCAACAGGTGCAAATGTCAGAAAAATAGGTTACCTTCCCATAGATATGTGTAATTGTATGGACTGCGTGAACACTGGAAAAGGCGAGGGGTGCTATGGAAATGACAGTGAATTAGATACCGGTAATGATGATGACTATGACTGAGCCCTCGAGCGAAGACTTACTTCCTATACTATGTACCAGCAGGCAGCACATACTTTTATAATCCCTTATGAGTTACCCGTGGGAGATTTTGTTCCTTATTTTAGATTTTATTAGGCTATATGAATGGGGATTTCACCTTAGTTTTGTTTGACGAGATCATTATTAACGAATGGCATCCTTTCATAAGAGAACGAGCTTCTGCACAGAAGACTATATCCAAATTACCCTTACAGCCTGGTGAATCGTCAAAACCAAACCAAACGGTATTAGGTGACAAAATCAATCCGAAATTCATTTTGGATACTGAGATATATATCAATTGTACCACAAAAAGGAGAATGATTAGTCTAAATATACAATTAATATTTTTCCAGGGGGTCACAAAACTGATAAAATAAGGCCATATCTCACACTCGATTCCATCTTAACCCATTTAAGCCATTCAGAATAGCATGTCGGATTCTTTTTGATGTATTAATCTATTTTTACATTGAAGTAGCTCGTATTTTTAGTTTTCTTGCAACAATTTACGTGAAAATTTACGATTTTACCCGGGGAATATTAAAAACTTTGAACTATCGTAACTCATTTGTCTTTCATTTTAAAGGTATGGTGTTTTGGTATTAATTGTTCAGTTTTTCAAGCCCTATCCAATGGTATATAGAAGTTTTAAAAATTTCGAAAAAAAATTGTTTTGACCGTCGAAGTGGATGACGTCATAGCACGTGACAAACGTGCGTGCGAATCTGGCACCCGCGATTTTCTTCACACTTTCAATATTCTGGAGCCATCAGCGCAAAAAATTTGCTTGTAAGAATCTCCATTGAGCCAAAGTCATTTTCGTGACATAAGGGCCCACACTAATTTGGAAATATCTGTTGAAGAAGAAAGAATAGAGTAATTTTTACGATATTGTTGTGTCACTGAAGGAAGTTTTTTAGTGATATTTTTGGGTCCCTGGAAATTTTTTTAATATTTTTTAGTGTTTTGCAAACTCTTTGGACTGACGTCCCCGTATGTAAAATTCGTGAGTGACCCCCCTGGGCTGAGAAATCGGGTCCTACGTATGACGTCACAAAGTTTTCGACTTTTCGCACCAACTATCTCTTTTTAAATGTGATTTTGACCTCTCACCGTTTATCAAACCAATTTAGTATCAAATTGATCAGAAAAGACTAAGATAAATTTCGGTATTCCCCGTTTTATTGACACTAAAAAGGGGAATTAGGGAATATGGAAACTATTTTGAAATGCACGCGACTTTTTATCGATTCCATCTATGCAACGTTAATTGCTTTTTCATTTCAGATGCCTAATCTGCCGTCTCTGAGAAGCAAGGAAGAAAGTCTCCGAATAAAAGCAAGAGGTGACGATCTGAAACCGAACGTTGTTTTTAAACCACCGCTCATAAATGTTTCAGATTCCTGTATCCAAGATGGTAGAACAGAAAAAAAAATCAAATGCTCCATTATCGGTTCACCGGTACAAATGGAATCTCAAAATGCTGTTGAAAGTTCCATAATGAAAAGCCATAAAAGTCAAGAAAAAGATGGATTAGGCATAAACGTTCTAGAAACTGGAGCTACTGACGACATAGACCTGTCTGAAAACATGTTTTTGAAACAGCAATATGGCAACTCCGTTGATGACAATGACTCTCGTAATTATCCTTTAATGGAAAGTTTGACGGTGGACAACAATCTGGATGGCTCCCAAAACAGCCTGGTATATCACAAAAATTTTTATTTCAATCTTTGCATTTTCTTTTTTTTAATTTTTGTACTGCTTTAGTATTTATATCGTGATAAAGGTCAGTCAGGTTTTATCAACCGCTTTCATCCAAAAGAAGGATCCTTTCACAGCCTAATTGGAGGCAAATTATTTTGGCGATAACTAGTTGTTGTATTTTTCAAACAAACGCATAGGATTAGATAAAAAGTAAAATGAAATACAATCATATTTTGGCAATTTCATACTTTTCAATTTTGACCATTATTATAAACACACCTATACTACCAAGCGTGTCATATCCAGCCTGCCAAACGTTTTGTTTCTTTCTTGCAAGTTCCTGAAGAGGTAAGGTGGTGACCTTGCCTTGCCTCCTCTTGTTGGACAGTTATCTTTTAAAATGTTTTGCTGTTCATCGGCTGTTGTTGTTAACGCAAGGGAAAGGCCCTTTGATATCCACATTTCTGAATTCTATGTGACTCTAGTTAATCATCTCTTTACAGTTTTTCAGTTGCAAAACTAACCTCAGTCGACGAATACAGGATAACCTGCTCAAATGCTGCATGATCTTTTTTTACCCATAAATTGAAAGTATCAAGTTGTTCTTGGACTGAAAATTGTTTGCAATTTTTTCATTTGCCTCTAATCTCTTGCACTATGCTGACATATTTGTCTTTAGTAACATCTCTGTGTTTTTTCTTTGTTTTTCTACGTTTTTTCTTTTTGTTTTGATGAATTTCCTGATTTGACCGTTTGAAAGCATACAATGTTCTGTTGCTTACCTCTACTTTGTAGGCATTTAATTATATTCAATGCAGATATTTTATCTGTTCGTTCCATTTGAATTTGTGCTGTAGTTTTTTGATGGCTGCATATTTTCTGGTCTTTACTAGCTGGATTTTTGTATCTGTATCTTCATCTTCATGTACTAAGTGAAGGTGTGTTTCGAAAAATGGTCAACATTAAAAAGTATGAAATTGCCAAAATATTTTTTTAGGAAATATCACACGGGATCTAATAAAATCGCTGCCGACTATCGATGCTAAAAGAATTCGGGAGATACAATCAAAAATTGTAAACGTGACCTAACTTAAAACTAAGCAAAAATTGAGCTATAAATGTATGAACTCAAATATTGTCTTTTAGCTGTAAAAAATTTCACAATTGCTAAAAACAGACCTTTTTACTGCAATTAAGGTTGTTGCACGCGTAGAGGATTCCCTCACGCAATATACGTACCATATTTCAGAAAAATGTTGGGTCTGACCTAGAGCTCTTTGAAAAGGTCTAATGACGATCCCGTAGAAGATGGCGTCGGGGGCATTTGACCATGACGCATTGCGTTTAAATTTTGAATTTCTTGAAAACCACAGTAAATTCTTTAATAGAAAGAAATGCATTATGGCCAAACATCCCCCGACGCCATCTTGTGCGCAATCGTAAGCTACTTCAAGCTAAAGATATTGTCAGAGTGTGACTTAACACCAAAAATGCTAAGAAGATATTATATGATGCTGATTATTACTATGGTGATGGTTATGACAATGATGCGAATGTTTATGGTTATAATGATGAGGGTGGTTGTCATGATAATGATAAACAGCGCTGTGATTTGGATTAGTTGATTTGGGCTCCATAAAAACCAATGATTTCTTTCAGGCTATGTTATATTGCTTTGCCATCCAGAAGACTAGTCTTTCACCTTGATGCCCGGGATGGGGGCGAGCTTTTTACCTTAACATCCGCGACGTGGGTGCACATTAGTACCAGTTTAGCGTTGGAAAGACAAGATACCAATCAGCTGTCTTTTACATTGCAGCCTGATACCAGGTAGCCAGTTGCACCTGCTGATGTTTGTTTCATCAACATATGTCCCATTTCTCAGCTCTTCAGTGCAAACTGGATTCTTCTCTTTGAAATTTCCAAAGTGTTGTTGAAGTCTGCCCTCAGGAGGAAAGGACTTTATCTGAGACCAAACAAGGCTCTGTAGATTACTCTTTTCTTCGTTTGCAAGATTATCAAATCAGAATAATCTCAATGCACCATGGTCTGCTTCTCTGATCACTATCTGCAGAAAGGTCTTCTGAATGTCACCAGCCAGGTACAGTACTCCGGTTCGAATCTTACTCTGAAAATAATTTCTGGTTTCCGATCCGATCTCAAAAGATAATCTAAAGAGGGTGGATCTTTGTTTGATTTGGTTAAAGCGCCATAAACTAGAGGAAGTTTAGTTGTTTCCGCTTTCTCTCTTGCTGTTTCTTCTCCTTTGTCTGAAATATTATGCTCTGTCTATGTAGGATTTTCAGGTGCCTTCTCGACAATTCCTCTGTTTACCTGATTTTCAATGATTTTATGATACGTTTTCCACGTTTTCGGTTGATCCTCTATCCTCTTTATAAATGAATTAAAAATTACCTTTGCAAGATTAAAGTTTGTAAGTAGTTTAGCATGTCCTTGTTTCCAATAGAAATGTTTCGTATTTTCCGTCTGATCTCTGCCCTAATTGCTCTTTGAATTCTTCATACACGGTTGAAAAATTCTATTGTTTAAAATACTTTTTCTCTGCGGAGAATTATATGGTTTACAAGCCCCAGGCGAACTAACTTTCTTCAAATTTAGTCCTCCAACAGGCTGCAAATCGCTATTATATTCTAGCAGCAATACGAAAATGATTGTTATTGAAATAGCAGCAAATCTGTCTCCATTTTTCTTCAATAAGAGAAGCGATCTTCTGTTCGTTGCTTGGCCTACACGCCGTAGTACCCTAAGTCTTTTCTAACATTCCAACCAAGGTATTACGACTCTACTGTGATCTGAAATTGGCCATATGTGTATGTGTACACATTTCAGTTTCTTAAATAATTTAATGCAAGAAAGAATGGTTTAGCATTAATTGTTCCCAAATTTTTATCAGTGTGGAATTTTTCTGCATTTCTGAAGCGGTTTATGCCTCGACATTGCGGCCATACGTTCCCTCACAGCCAAAGATTTCTTTCGAGACCTCACACACAGACAGACGCCTAAATTTCTGAAGACTTCTAAGATCGCCCCCCCCCCCCACAACAACTGACGCGACAGATTCTCGTTTTTTAAATTTTTTTTTGTAAGCAAAGTAACAAAATTTTGGATGAAGAGTTGTTCGTGCTTTTTATTGTCGTTTTCTATTTGCGGGTCAATCGGCCAGTGTAGAATGCAAGGAATGATGTTGCTGCTATCTGCATATGCTCCACTATAACTTTACAAATGCAACAGGTAACATTAATACTCCTTATTCAACAATATTCAGAGCGAAAATGGAAGCCCTCTGAATCTTAACTTTCATTCATTTCACTAACTAAAATTCGAAATTAGAAAGTTTCAAAGTTACAAAGCAAATATTTTTTGATATTATTCAAGTTGTTAACTAACTTACTGCATTGAGGATAATTAGAATGGAAGAAACAATAAACTCTTCTCAGACTTTACGGTAAACCTTGTCAAACCTATTATGAGAAATCAAAATGATTGACAGAGGCTATTTCAATGCATCAGGAATTTATGGTTGGAACTGAATAATTAGCAAATTTTAGGTCTAGTTTACAAAGGGCCTCACCTTCTTCTGATTTTTTGCTGTAAACACCTGGTCCCTTTGTTTTTAATTATCGCACATTGACGTGTGATTGCATTTTTGAAACAGTCGACAGCTAAATTTGCTTTTACAGTCATTCGCACGATGTCCCTAAACCCTTCAGCTGAAACAGAATTCTTCGAACCCAATATCTTTCCTCTATCCTCCACTGGTGACATTGATGGACAGTCAACTACTTCATGATCACTTTGGTCACAGTAGAAAAATTGGCTTTTGCTTTCCTGCAGGCTCTCTGGTAGTAAATGTTTTCTCAGATCTGAATTAGCTTGGAATGACCTCACTTGTTTCTCACCGTACTGTAATGGGTTTTTTCTCAATCCATTCACGTATAGGGCTTCTAATAAGTTTGTGAAATTCCACTCTTTCTATTTTGGATCTAATCGAATCGAAGGCCATTCTTACATTCCCTGTCACTTGTTAAAGTCGGCCAAGTGTATCCAAGGGTTGCAAAGGACAATGTAATTGGTCACACATGTCATGGATCGTTGGTCTTGATAATCCATGTATGACAGGTAACTCCATTTTTTTCTGAACATTAACTATTTTGCAGGTGTCTCTGTATCTTTCTTTTAACATATCTTTAGCTTTTTTGCATTCTTCCGCATCCGGAAGAAGTTTTTTGAAAGTAGATCTTACTTTTGGCACCATTATCTGCCTCAAATAGAAAACTTTGGCTCTTCCCTGTGTGAGCGTTTGTCCCATTTGTCTCAGAAAGGCTCCTGTATCTCAAATCTGCTTTGGTGTAGTTTTTATGGGCCTTCGCTGTTTCTGGCTGCAAAACCTTTCTTCTGCTTTCTTTTTTCTTGCTCTTGTTATGGCCATTTCAATTTCAAAATTACTAGGTTCCAACCTATTTCACGCAAAGGTTATATCACATCAGATTTCCCACCTAGGGTTCACATTTTGTGGAGAATTTGAATTTAGAAACTTTGAATTTAGAAATTTTGAATTTAGATCGTTTTTAAAACTGGATGAATATGGTAAACAATCTAAGCAACAAGAGTAACACAAGAAGTCGAACATTTAACGAACAAAAAAAAACCGGTATAAAAACGGCATAACAAGAAATTTGAAATAAAATATAATACTTGAATCAACACAACGATAAATCTCACAGTAAATCCCAGAATGCTGCTTGAAAATTCAAACAATAACTCTCCTTACTTATTTTCATAGCTTCAATTTCCATGGTCACAGATTCACACTCCCTCTCTTGTCGATTATTCTTTACAATTCTGCTTGAACAGATGATGCCAGCTTGTACATTAAACCTGACTTAAACAAACTGCCTAATAAAATATGTTTTAGCTAAGATTTCAATCAGTGCTAAAATTTCAAAGGTGTACAAAAAGTTAAATTTCTGGAGTCGACTGTTAAGTTTGCCTCGTGAGAATGACAGAAAGAACATCCAAGAGCAAAGGGCAAGAATCGAAAGCAATGCAAGTGAAGAAGAAATAGAAAAAATCAAATAAAACAAGTAATGAATTAAAGGTACCCACTAGCCATGTTTGAAGAATGAGATAATGCCTATATGCCTATGACATCACCACCAACAGAATAGAATTGCCACTAATCTAATCAGTGCTAAGCTTGTTCACTCTGATTGTTCACTCTGATTCCAACTGAATCCAGCTTCAGCCCTTCTGTAGCTGTGTTTCCTTCTAAATCCACCTTCATTTCCCCCTGACAGTCACCTGAGCTCCTTGTTTTCACCTTTTTGCGATGATTTTCATGGATTTCCGCTTTTTGTTTCTACTTTATTCCCTTGGTCCCTACTCATTACCATTCGTTCCCGCATGTTTCCTACTAATTCTCTTTTGTTTCTGACTTTATCCTTTTTCCACATTTTAGAGATACTTGTAAATTGCTTTTGGACAAATGCCTTGTAATTGAGTCGTACTAAGGCAGCACAAAAATTCATGATGCGTTGAGTGCAAACCAAACACTTCAAATCTGAGAGAAAATCGAAGTTTTGATTAACTTGAAACACCGAAGACATTAGGAAAATACGGCAAAAACTACCAAGGCAGAAAAGGCTTCGTTCAAAACAAGAATAGCGTTTCTACATGAACAGAGCAGGAGCTTTTCGGGTATAATAGTTTATAAGGGTTAGTACGCACGGTGGAACAATGAGCAGCATAATCTTTTGTTACCAGAAATTCCTATCTTTTGCTACAATATTCCTGATTCCTATCTTCCATCCAGTTTGCAAAAACCCCTACATCATGTTTTCGTTCTTCAAACATAAAAATCATCCTGTCAATAATCATAACCCTTTTATCCTGCAGATTTTCTTATCAGTAAAATGCTAGAAAATGTCCGCTGGCGGGGGGTACTTAGGCCCCTAAATTTAATTAACGAGAAAAGGTCTTGGAATTATTTACCGTAATCCTAAACGGTGTCTTAGTACCCACACACTGTTCACTACAAACATTACACAACATCAGGAAAATCACGGTTTAATGGGTATTTAATCCTATATTACCGGTCAGTTACTTTCAAGCTAAAAGTGTCACTTTTATTCATAACTTGAGAACGAGCCTTAACGCACCGAGAACAACCCTTGATCACCTTCAATATTAAGCCCAGCCCTATCCATAATATCTGTTAGATTCTTGCATCTAAACGCTGTAATAAGGGACTGAAGAAAAACCTCCCTATGCTCTTTAGTCATAAAATATATCTATATAAGCAATATATATATATACATGGGAATGCGTGAAACTCGGAGTAACAACGAAGATATGTTTCTTTTCTGAGTCTACCTCTGTGTATATATGAGCATAGGGTGGAATTTACTGGCCAACTTACCCAAGCTTTCAAGTGCTGAATGGTATGCGGTAACCATTGACACTCTTTCCTCTATTCGTCCTATTTCCCGCGTTATTAAGAAGAGACGTCCTATCTAACCTACGTATCCTTTTGATCTGTTCCTAAATTAAAAATTCTTCATAGCCCATGTCTTTAAGCCGTCTAGTTAACTCCCCTACCATATCCTTAAATTGGTGATTTTCCAAAAAAATCTTACTATAAATGCCTTCTTTGTGTGCTAAGGATGACAGGACTTTATCTGGTATTCTATACTTTTTTCCTTGTATCATGTTTTTGGTTATTTTTATGTTTGTGCTCTTGCATGCTCTTTTTGTTACTTCTGCGAGGTAGTCATAATAGCCGACTCTAGACGTTTGAATTTTGTACACCTTTGTAATTTTACAGCTAACTGCAACCTTATTTCACGGTAGCAACGTCAGTTGATAACGTGTTTAAAACCAGCGGGATCGAAAAGTCGAACCGCACCCAAAAGGTAGAACTCCGCCCTCAATACAATAGTTTCCATGGTTTTCTAGCTCATGGTTTTCTAGCTCATGACAAATTGGCGTCCTGACACGCGTATTTTCCGCAGGAACAAAAGTCCTCATACAATGGATTCTATTGTATAGCTTATGCTTGACGCATGACAGGTGAAAAACTGTTCAGATGTTCAAACTGTTCACGAAGAATCAAGCCGATGTCGGATTATTTTTGACCCTCCTGCCGCTCCATAGTCCTGCTTTGAAGCTGTTTTGGACTGTGATGATGTTGAATTGATACTACACTTTTTTTAATAAGGAACCCGGTCGGCGGTCAATAAGCAACTAGGGCTGAGATTTTGTGAAATTTTTTTATAAAATAGCTTTTTTTATACTTTACATCCTTGCAAATTTGTCCCGTATATTGAAAAGCCAGGAAAGAGCCAAAATAAGGGATTTTGGGTGAGCGTGGAATGGGTACCAGTCATTCTGCGAGTGCTGAAATACCAAATGTGTTAAGCAACTCTTGAGGGCTGGACCAAAGTCCAGCTGCTTATTAAAAAATTGTGTACCACTTGAAGTTGCTGTCGAGTTTTTCAAAGAAAGATTTTGGATATAATTCTAGAAAAATCATAACCAAAATGTATGAAAACTGTTGATTTTTCTCTTATTTCTATAATCTTAACTAAACATAAATTTAACTCGAAGCTCTGTGCTGTTGTTACATACTCTGAAGTACCAAATAGGCAACTCTGCTTTCTTAACTTTCAAAAATTTTGTAAAAACGTCCCATAAGTCCATCCCCAAATAAGCACAGTGTATTACTTTATGCAACAGTAGCATGTTTCAATTTCGTCCTCCTGAGGGCTAATACATCAACAATATGCTTTGTTCCATTTTTAAGGCTTAACCTTCATTGGTACATACTTTTGATTTTCATTTATAATTGTTTATTAATTACTTATTAATAACTTACATTCATTGTTCTGTTCACAATCACATTAAGTGCATTGCATTGAGTGAGTATTGATATACATGTTTTGTTGATTTGTTAAATATTTCCTATTCTCATACATTCATTCCGACTCTTAAAGGAAAGGTTATGAATTATTTGCCATTCTGTTGCTACCGTGTTGAAGCCGTTCGGCTTCTTGTTTTAATTGAAACATATTGTATTAGGCAGTTTCGTTTTTTTTCCGCTGTTTGCATGTTCTTTGGTTTTTTTCGATAAATATGCTCTATCTGATTTGTAAAGTTCATACTGATGAAGACAAAATGTTGTAACATTTTATCACGTTTTTTCTGATTATCTATTTCGACTATCTACATATATATATTCTCAATGCACGAAACCCTTAGCAATGTCCTTCTTAAGATTTTTTAGATACAAAGTTGAGTGAAGCGTAATTGTGATATCTGAATTATTTTTATAGTATGTACCTGCAGACTTTGATGACATAATTGATAGAATGAGTGAAGATTTTGACACTGATTTGCGTCCTGCCTCTGCTATTGTTCAGAATAAGCAGTTTGGAACTACTCGAAAAGCTGGCTGGCTAGTCGTGAAGAACGTTCTTATCCATTCTAGAAAAGGAAAATTAGAGCAGGCACATAACAGGAAGTGGAGAAAGTACTGGGTTGCCCTAAAAGGGATCGAACTGCTTTTTTATGACTGTGACGAAAAGACAGTGACTTCTCAAGATTTAGACGAGCCTTCTCACAAACTGGATATCGATAAAAGCATTGTCCAAGCTGTTCCAGAGCATGCAAAATTTGAGAATGTATTTAGCTTAAGTTCAAAGCACGGAAATGCATATTATTTACAGGTTCGTTGATATTTGCTTCAATTGTTAAGGCGGGAACGACACTAGCGTTTTTCTTGTGGCATATTGTAATTCGGTACAACCTCCCTAAAATATCTGTATGTTTTTGATTACATTTGTCTTGCTTTTTAAAACTTTTTTGTGCTTGTAGTCAGCAAAGGTAACTTTCTACAAGTTATTTGTATTTCACAGAATGCCAGAACTCATAAGAACCATTCTTTTTCAGCTGCCTCTCCCGGCAGGCATCATTGTGCTCTAATCTGTTGAAACTCTCATTTCGAAAGAAACTCTCGTCTGGTTTCATATTGCGGCAAACAGTGGCCATAGGGTGAAACACAAATTTTATGTAAAAAAACCACGGTGGCTCAGCGACCTCTGTCAACCTAACTTTGGCGCAAAATGCTCACCATTTCACTAAATTTCAATAGAAATAAAGAGTGAAGGATCTGTTTGTTATTTTTCTGAGAAAATGATCAGAAACTTTGAAGCAGTGCCTTCAAAATTTTGTAAAAAATATTTTGCGATATGGCTATAAAACCTGCGATGAAATAACTGCTCCACTGACCGTTTACTGGAAAATTTTCAGTTATGCAAAGCCAAATTTTTTCCGCATTATGACTTTCACTCAAAAAAGAAGTTTGCGAGAAAGAATCGGTGATTGTTTTGTGGAAAACGATCTCAGTTAAGTGAATTTTGAATTGGCTTTTTATAGTAAAAATAGCGTTGACCCTTGAAAGAAATTTTATATTGATGTACAATACTATTATTCGTATTTTTCGAAACTGTGGTTGATACTGAATATTTCAAATAACTTTTGAAGCAAATTCTCGATTTCATAGTGAAGAAAGTGGAAATTAAGGAAAGCACTCTCTTTCAGGCCTAATCAAAAGTCACTAACCTGAGATCGTTGTCAACAAAATATTCTCCGACTCCTGTTTTAAAACTTTTTCGAGTAAGAATCATAACATGAAACAAACGTTTCAGTTATTTTGCATTGAATAACTAAAACATTTCAGGTAAACAGCCAAGAGAGCAATTATTTCATCCTGGGTATTGTAGCCATATCGTACCTATGTTACGTAAATTGCCTTGTTACATCCCTAGGCCACTGTTTGCCGCTACTTCAGTCAGGTATTTCCTTGCTTAAGGCCTGTGTTTGCTGGTGTTGCTCATGTTGGAACGCTTATATTTCAATTCAATAGGATGAGGAGATTTCATGTTTGCCCCAGGCTGCTACGTTGAAGTTTATAACAAAAACACCAAGCCAATTAAATCGCATTATTAATTGAACAACCAATGCAGACGCAGCAAATCGCTCCATAAAACTGAAATTTAAAGTTATACGTGATGTTTTAAATAAAAATGAATGAAAATAACAAGGTTGTAATAAAGAGTAAAATTTGAATTTAACTGAAATGAAAAAGTAATGAATATCAAAAATAGAATTATATTAGTAATTACAATCAAATTTTGTAAGATTGAAATCAAAATTAAATCAAAGTACAAATTGAAATGAAAATTGAAGTGAAATCTTACTCTCTTGATGTACACCCTAACCTTCAACTTAGATTTGAATTTGAATTGATAGAATGTGATTTAATCATTATTTTTTTTAACATCAATTCATTTTTAAACTGAGCTTACTCAAATCGAACTTTAAGTTCAAGTTTTGATTTAATATTAATTTTTAATGAAAATGATAAAGAAAAATGAATTTTGCTTTTTGGTGGAATGAAAAAGAAAAGCAAAATTGCTAAGAAATTACCATAACAGTTAAACATTTTGACCAAGAAACTTTAAATAATTCCATAAAGCAGTGTAGTTTTTTAAAAGTAACTTTTAAACTTTAAAAAGGCTTTTAAAATATAAAAATGAAATAAATCAACTAAACGAATTGCCATACGTAGGAATCCAAGCCCAATCAGGCGATGTGTTGGTTGAGTCAGTGATTCTAGCCACTTGACCATCCAGTTATTCTCTCATTCACGGAGATAATCTCCTACTGATCACAATAAAATCCACTTTGCTGAAACAATCGCCTGATTTTTGAAGCAAGCACCAGTGACAAAAATCAAAGAAGAATTAGCCTCTTTACACCAGAAAATGCAGCAGACGCGAAAAACAAAGGTGTCTTAGGTCACTACCCCACAATGGGCTGATATGTGCAAAAATCGCATCGCTAAACTATTTGCTGGGACCTCAAAGTTACTGTTACAAGAAGGTCTTACAACAAGGTTGTCATTTTAGTCTATATAGACTAGCCATAGGTACAATCTCTGCCAATCTCTGACCACCCCCTTGCAAGGACCATCAACTCCCAAGGACTCCGCTCATAAGGATGTGCACCTCTAAGAGATTGTGTATTTGAATGGCTATACTTGCTATAAATCTTAATCTAATTCTAAATAATTTGCAGACCAAGAGTTAAACTTTAGAGCTATTTTTGCATTATAATCAAGTCCACCATCACCAACAATACTCTAAACAAACAACAAGGTCCTTGCTGCTGTTATATCAGGGGAAAATAGACTTACCCTTAGTCTAAATCTTTCCTTATCAAAACAAAATTTCAAACCCAAACTGTGATAGCACTGCGGCGGACTCAATGAGAAAGTGAACTGAGATATAGGCTTTTAGTCTTGTGCATTTTATGAATAATTAATGACTTTGATTCTTTGTTTTTCTTGAACAGGCAACCAGCATTTTCCTTATTATTAGAAATTGACCATTCAGCATTGTGAAGCCTCCTTCACACAATCAGATTTTCGTCCTATTTTCATGAAATTTTTTTCCTTTGAGACAATCTGATAAGAAAATCTGATTTTTGTACAAATGTGACCGCCTGTCCGAAGCATTGTTTAGCTAGCACTTGTTTTGATGTCGCTGAAAGATTTCAGACTTGGACTTGCTAAAATTTACTATGGCAGTATTATTGTAAACATTTTGACATGCAGCAGAAAAAAAAGAACTGACGGGACTGTTAGCATGTTGGGAGGCTAATGACAAAAAGCTGCGGAATGTAAAAAGTGCCTTGTATGAAAATGTTTCCTCCTATTAAATCTATTTATCCTTGTTCAAAACGACGGAATATTTAAACAATTGTAACCAAAAATTTAATGAAAAAGTCTGAGTGTGTTTACAATGACGGCTATCAAAATGTTTTCGTCATACAAAATCATCAGATGTTGAAGAAAAAGAGTCTGATGTAAAATATGTTGTAAAATCGTGCAAACGCTGCTCAAGAAAATGAAAGGAGAAATTGCTGCCTGAAAATTTCAAGGGGGTTATTGTCAAGTTTTCTTTTCAGAATAAAATTCGTACTCAGAAAGAAAACAAAGATGTCAATGTAATTATGTAGGTAAAATAATTTAAATTAATTAGGCTTGCGGATAAATCCTTTTGTATAAATTGCCTGAGTAATTTGGAAGTCTATCCTTGATCCTTAAATAATTTTAGAATTGCAAGAAAAAACAGAAACATTTTGTGAAAAAATTCTCTAAATTTCTTTTCCTATAATGATCCCCAGAGAATAGACGTCAGAAACAAACCGAAACACTTGACAATGGTCGATTTATACCCAGATTTGGATCAAAATGCTTTTTAAACACCAATCACCTTACGGGATATTACCGGAAGCTCAACAGAATCATTTGAAGTGTCCAAGTGAGAAAACGCTCTCTTTCTTCTACACAGAACAAAATTGTGCTGACGAATTTCAGAAAGGAAATGCTGTTTAATCCTATCTCGTATTCTTTGGGAAGTACAACTTACGTTCCAAGCAAGTTTTTCAGTGGTAGCTACGCAATCCTTCCGTTTGAATGGATGGTATAACTTTGCTAGTGCTAAAAACTAACAGATAATTAGCAGCAGCAAAGCACTTAGTAATGACTAATTTACCTTGATTTCCCAACCGCTATGAGACGTTTCCTATCCAAGGTATTTTTAGGTAAACATGGCACTGTTGTGGTCTGTACTTTTTAGCCTAAAAATTTGCGTTTTTCTTGCAAAAAGAATTCAAAATAACGTCCTCAGGGTAGCAGCTTTCAATAGTAAAGACCTTATTGTGTCCAACTTTGAACCAAGCGGAGAGCAAATCACAAGTGCCTGATGAACTAGAGTGTTGAGAAGGTTAATTTTCCTCTGTTTTGGACTAAAAGGAAACCCAGTGTATATAGAGGTCGCTAAAGGTTGGTTTTCAATCTTTACTGGTATGCAATCCAGTAGCAGTTCTTTCGACAATAACAGCAAGAAACTGCAAGAAGTTGTAAATTCTAAAGATGTTTGGTTGTAAGGTGTTACGTTTTTGAAGGATAGCACCAAAATAAACCAGTGGTTCTGGTGTAGATCAAAAAAGTTGGCTTTCTTAGGAACCAACACAGATGTTAGCTAGGGATGGTCTCATGGACCAAAGCCTCCCAAGGGCTCTCCCGATAAGGACCTCCATGTATAACGTATTGTGCATTTAAGTAGCTATACTTGCTCTTTATCTTTATCTAATTCTTTATGTTATTGTTAATGTTTATCGTAAACTTAATCTTAATCGTAATCTTGATATAATTCTTAATCTTAATCTTAATCTCAATCTTAATCTTAAACTTTAACTTTATATAAATCTTAATGTTAATGTTAATTTTATTCTTCTCTTAAACTTGAACTTTTATTTAATCTTAATGTTAATGTTAATCTTTATCTTTATCTCAATCTTAATCTTAATCACTGTTCATCTTCATCTTCATTTGCATCTTACTTTTAATCTAAATGTTTACGTTAATGTAATATTAAACTTAAACCTTAAATTTATTTTAATAGTAGTCTTGGTATCATCTTTATCTTCAACTTGAATTTTAATTGCCAGTCCAAATTTAAACTGAACTAAACTCAAAATCTAGACTTAATTTTAAACTTAAATTTATGTAAATGTTTTAACTGAACTAAACTCAAATCAAACTTTTGTTTTAATCTAAGTTTAGTTTATGATTAAATTTTGGTGGTGTGATAATAAAAATTAAAATTGAAATGAATTAACTTGAAATAATGCAACAAAAACAAAGAAATTTTGAAAATTTTCTGGGATATTAAAATAATAGAGACAAAACACCAAACGTTTTTTGAACTCGAACCCAGATCAAACGATATGCAGTATAATAAGGCCTCTGTAACCACTCCGCCATCTAGGCACGCACTCAAACATGGGGATAATCTCATATTGGGACAATGAAATCCACTAAGGTTGTTCAATTGGTTGATTTTTCAAACAGGCACCAGTTACTCACATCAGAAAAGGTTTATCTTGCTGTTGCCAAGATATTTCAGCAGAGACAGAAAAACTAATAAAACTTGGCTCACTTCCCTTAGGGGTGGCAGAATCGTATGAAAATCGCCTCTCCCACACAGCGTTCCCACCGGCATAAATTCATTTCAAGCCTTTTCCAATAGCTTGTTAGTAGAACGTAATAGAAAGTCCGGTTATTATTTTAGGCACTCGCTAAACGATCAAACAGTGTTGGTCAAGCAATTAAAATTTGCTTGTGAAGCCAAATGCTTGCCGTTTGCAGACACCAAAAAAAATTGCTGGTCGAACACTTTTAGTTTGTGTCAAGCAAAAAATGTTTTTCTAACTTTTTCACAATATTGCATCACAAATTTAGCTTACTTTTGCTTAGCATTCAATGTTTAATCGTTTGACTACCTTTCCGACATTGTTTGTCAAACATTTCTTTTGAACTTCAAGAACTTGCAACAATTTGCACCTAGCTACTTTTCTTAGCAACAATAATGCTTGAGCGTTAGCAATGGCTTCATTATTCTAAAAAGTTTGGCAGCACTGTTTTTTGACGTGGCCTAATGGTCAAGCATTTTATGTAAATAAAACTCTAAATGTTTTTCTGATTGTTTGTCCAGGTCCTTAGTAGGTATATGCATAAGATTGCTTGTCGACGTCACCAGAAAACGCCATACATTACCTTGTTTTATTGAGTTTCCCATTCATTCAAAATATTTTAAAGTGACTGAGACATGAAGTTGAAAGTTTTTAATTTTCATTTCTAATACATTGTGCACGAGAGCAGATCCATTTCAGTCCTTTCCCAACTGATTGATAGGCCTGCCGTTCCAATCAAAATGTAAGCACAGTAGTCCGATCCATCAGGCTCCGCTATCGGTATCAAAGCAGTATGGAGTAAAGGGCGTGCATGTTTAGATTGGATCCATTTTTGTACACTGTGAGGCATGTATCGCATCATATAAGATGCATTCATTAAGAATTTTATTTTTGTTCTGCTTTGAAGTTCACTCGAAAAAAAAATCGGGAACAAAAAGTCTTCTCTTATTCAAATACCCCTTCTGGACATTTTACAAAAGATGATCTGTGTGTTGATCTGACCATGTACGTTCAAAAAACATTTTTGGCCTGCTCTCCTGAGCATTCAAGCAAAAATCTGGATCCACCCCAACCAAGAATGCCACAAAATGGGTCTCTTTCTTGAGTGCTTATTGTAAAGACTCCCCAAAATTGCAAATCAAGCCCATCCTCAGGTTCAGCAGGTCATTGTACATAGGTTTATGATTTAAAACCAAGCAATTTTTTTATATTTTTTCGTTCAGTGGTTCTAACGTGTTCTTAATCTAGATACTAAGGTGTGAATTTTACAAATCCTTTATCAAGCTCTCTGCATTAAGGGTTGGATTTTAATGTGTTGTGAGTCAATATTTGATATTGCAACAAGCTAGTACTTAAAAGACATTTTTGTTTCTATCTTAGAGCACAAGTCAGGTTGAAGTAGAGAACTGGATTCATTGCATCCATTCTGCAGCTGCCTCTGCTTTTGCTAGGCAAAGAGGTAAGGGTACAAATATTGTTCGCGTTCTGCAAGCTGAAATCAAGTTACTGGAGAAAAGACTTGCTGAAGATGAAAAATTGAAGAAAATGGCAGAGTTACAGTCAAAAGTTGTTACAGATGTAAGGAGTAAACAAACTATAGTTGAACAGGTTAGTATTTTTAAGCTGAGACTTGCAATGTTGGCTCAATACTACCAGTTTAGCCTTGGCAAGACGCAACTTCACTAAATGAGTTTGGCTTCCCATTCCATCCCAGTTCTTGCCACCAGTCAGCAAATTATCTCTGAGAAGTGGTGTGAAAATACACATGACGTGAACTTTCGCTTGAGTACGGGACATCATGGTGTATTTTCTCACCCGCTTCTCAGAGATAATTTGCTGACTGGTGGAAATGACTGGAATTAGCAACATCATTATCAACTTTATCATCGTTATGCACGTTATCTTTATTTTTGGCAAGCAATTTCGCGAGAGTACTGTTTTAAACAAACCGGGAGAGCGCCTATTAATTTTAAAAAATTTCGCCACCCCTGACCTTATCAGGACCCTTGTTTATTAATTTGTAATACTGTAATTGAACGCACGAATTTTTTCGTGTTCTGAAGATGCCGGTCACAGCCCTATTCTTGATATACCATAACCGACGAGTTGAAAATTCCCAGCAACTGTTATTAACCGTTTATCCATTTTCAAGAAAAGTGTCCCCTCCGTTTATTTGGCACCGAAGAGCTAGGGTCATTGTGACAAATTTAACCCACAGTTTTGTACATTAAATCGATGATTGTTTTGAATTTGCTGATTATGTTTATGTCAGAAGATTAGCTTTTTAACTTAAACTTTTACCATAGTACGAGATTAGCCTTGGCATGACAAGATTCTTCCTTCCAAGAATTCATCGCCTTCACGAGAACCATGTAGCTATATTATTCCTGAACTTTCGCTAGAGTCTGGGGAGGTTGGTCCTCTATGGCATCCCCCAAACCTCACCGGACTCCAGCGGAATTTTAGCGATGGTAAAAAATCACATGGTTCCTGTGAAGGCCACGAATTCTTGGAAGGAAGACTCTTGTCTTGCCAAGGCTAATCTGGTGCTGTGGTGAAACGGGCTGCCTGCGTAGCAGGCTCAAAGTTAAAAAGTTCATATACTAACTATTATAATGTGGCGTTCTTGAACAAAATCATTAACCAAATATCTGTATTGGAGACAGGATGTTATAGGCAGACAAACAACACAACTTATTGCAAATCATTCATGATCATGTTGCTATTGGGCCTCCTGTGATAAGTCCTAAAAGAGTGAAGTTGGAAGGACCTCCCACTTCGTTTCTATGAATAACTTTAGAATATGAGATGTTGAAGTAAATCTGTACTATTCTAATCTAATAAATATAAACAAAGTTGGAATGATCTCACCAAAATCTTGCGCTGCGTAGAAATCACTTCAGAAATAACTCGTAAATTCGTGTGTGCTCATAAAACTCAA
>JAADKT020533761.1:0-12145 GCA_011763395.2 Chrysaora chesapeakei
TGCGAACTGAGTGGTGTGAAGATGAGCAAAGATGTTTTTGACATTGTTCTTGATCTCTTAAAATTAAATGTCAATCCAAATACAATCGCTGACGTAATGAAAAGGATGACGTCATCAAATGTTTCAACAGTCAACAGAGACACTTCAAAGGAACGTTTGGCACCACAAAGATATGGAAGTGACAATGTAAAATCAAACATGAAAACAAAGTCGAGTTTGACTGCAGTTATCGACGAGTCTAAATTACCAAGAGCTCAATCTTTGTATTAGATTTACGAACTGGTTTTTTTTAATATTCATCATGTACTTTCTATTGCAAGAGGGTTGACTACACCTAGGACACAGTTCTAGCTACACAGTGGAAGTTCATAATCATAAACTTCTCTTTCACCAGAAAACAACATTTCTTGATTAACAATGTGCTTTGAATTTTCTATTCTACAAGAAATGACTACCTCCCGGAAGAACATAGCACTTGGTGCACCATTGAAGCTTATAACCATAACCCCCCTCCATCATCAGCAAACAAAAACTCTTGATTCAGTGCCAAAATGAAACTTCACTTTACCGACAACTTCAAAGATTCACATTAAATGATTGTACATATTGAAAACAAAATGACTTACCAAAAGTTCCAAGGATAGCACAAGTCACATCGGCACTTCCAGGATATAACAGTAACATTCACTACCTCAAGAAAAGGAAATTCACGATCTAGATCAACTGTAAGGAGCTTAAAATGGTATCGATGGAATAGAAATTTGTGGATTTTAACTTATATAGCCTAACAGTAATCAGCAAAGATACAGATTACAATCCACTACTGCTGCACAAGAATTGACAAAACTCAAAGACAAAACATGGCACATGGGTGGTTCCAGCTAGCAACACTCGCTATATATTGAAGAAAGATTTTGAGAAAATTCCTGGTAGTTCATGTTTGTAGTGTTATTGAATTTCAAAACATTTGAAGGCTGTGATTAATCTTACTCTGGTTGTGGAAAACACAAGTGCTCGGAAATCCTGAGTGGGGCTGTGCACTTAAAAAAGGTCCAAAGAAAAACTATTCAACAGAATGCTCAGGTCAGTGAGAAATAGGTTGAAAAAAATTTCAACCCTCATCCCTATAGAGTTTCCTATACAAACAGAATACCCTCCCATAGCTTGGAAGACCTTCCACAGAGATGAACAGATGTACATAAGATGGAGCCACCAACAGAATGGAACAATGGCAGTATTGGACAGTTTTTTTATCACTGGGAAGCAGAGTTTTATAGAGAATACAATGTTTGCACTGCAATTTTATAGATCTACTGCACAGTTTCTTCACCCTCCTCTATATCTTTTAAACTTAACATTTCAAGTGTCCCTTTCCCTCTTGTTTCCTTTTGTAAAACTTCGTCAATATTTCTGTAACATCCTGGATCTATCAGACAGACCTATAAAATGAACATTGAAGTGAATCATTTAACAAATCATCAGGAAAATTATGTAATGCTGATGCACTAGAGCAATGTTTAATAATTTGAGCATGGGTAAAGGAGAGACAAAAGCTTGTAGTCCTGTAGTCCTTCAAATAAATGTTTGGTCAACACAAACATGAAAAAACAAACATGGTTCTTACCATATCAAGAGCTCCCATATCCCATTCTTCAGTTTCAATCTTGTCTATATGCTGCACCAGCTTATCTCTTACTTTTTTGCTGTATTCTTGTGAGATGTTCAGTCTTATTCTCATCTGTGCCCTTGCAATTGGGATTGATTCTTTGAGCTGTTTGATAACTTCCAGTGCCTATTACAAAAGAATTGTAGCATATGACTGTAGCAAAATAAAACATGGCAACAAATGTTGTGAAAATGGTACAAGTCAAATTGCAAAAAGAGTAAAGAGTCAAGTATGGTGAGCTGTCACTATCTTCTATGGCTTGGTCTTTTATGGACATTCATCATGGGCAGTGTCTGGAAGTGGCTTGGAAATTTATAATGTGTCAGTTAGTGGCTTCGTTTAAAACAGATTTGGAAAAAAATGGCTAAGATTGGGAACCCCAACAGAATTGAAATAGACTGGAATAGAACAAGACAGTCTATGCATGCAAAGAGATGGAATGGCTGCAGCAGCATCTGGCAGCTCAAGCAACTGCACCATGGTTAAAATATTATCTGATAATCTGTTGCTTTGGATTCCATATGGGTCGAAAGGAGTACTTATACAGGACATACAATGTCCTCTGTTTCACCTCCCCATGTTTTTCCACCTACAGAATATGGTGTCACCAGATGCTATGGTGTCACAAGATGCTATGATGTGACATTGTCTATTGGTACCACAGCTTGCTCGCTAAACATGCTAACTCATGTTTATTAGCTACCAGTGCATCCTGGCAAAGGCAGTCAATTTTAAAAGCAGCAAGTAAAGTCTTGCATCTGCCATCTGGCCAACTGAGAAGAAAGCAGAATGCATGCTTTTAAATATTATTTAATGCCTGGCTCGATTGCTGAGATAATGCATCCATCCGAGGATCATTGATGATCCAAAGCAGGTTAATGAGTAATGTCTGTAAGACACTCATCATCATCATAAAACAGGACATTCTTTTCTAAGGCTGCACATCAAGATTACCTGTAGCAGGCAGGCCAGTTACTCTCTCCTTTGGTAACTCCAGTCTAAATAGGAACTGAAGAAGCAGGGTGCAGCTTTCAACATCAAGAACATCCTGTCATTTATTGGCAAGCAACCCTCTGTAAGACCAAGGTACCCCTTTTCGATTAGTAAACTACATGTGTGCAAATCAGCCTTCCAAATGGCACGATGCAAGGAAATGCCTGAAGATGCACAAACACCTGCCCCAAGTGTAACAAATACGACAATATTTCAAGAAGTCATTTTCACTTCACGTTCGTCACTAGTACCCTATCCTGCAGCTAATACAGTGTAGAGCAAAATACAGACCATTTGCTTATAGCAACTAAAGTGAGGCTTGTACCAAAGAACATCCACTATACCAAGACCAGGTATCAACAAAGGATAGTTAGTTGATACATCCAAATTTGACATTCTCTGGGAGGCTCTGGAAGAACATGCAGCTTTGTCATTAAAGTAGTTGCATGCGGTTGATGTCCACTTAAAGTTCATCAACACTGGAAGAGAAAGTGAAAAACAGAGTTCTGACTTTTAAGCAAATTGGGAAGAAAGGGAGGTCTTTTGATGAAAGAAGGATCAATTGACTTGAAAGCCACCAGGAGCATCCCATCAGGAACAGGCTGTCTGCCATGCCACCACTGGCAGCAGGCAGAATCTGTGCACAACATGCATATCAATAGCGAAAAAGCAGTAGACATACAAGATGTTGGATCTGGGCATCAAGCAGGCAGACAACATTACAAAAATTTTGAAAACTGCAATCATTATGCCGAGACAAGTTATGCTGACACTTATCAAGAGTGGTGGCAGAAATATTGGCTAGAATGCTTGGATGCCACCCTAAACATACCATCAAAGAACTAGAAAGTCTCTACAAAAGGTGGTTGATACCTATGTATATCTTGGTGACCAGCGTCTCTTGATGTGCAGCTAGGAGCAAAGCCAGTTTTGTGGATGGTCATTGCTAGACGTAGCAAGAGTCTGTAGTAGCAATAATACCAAAAACACAAACATGCAATCAAGCCAGCCTTGTTTCATAAGCCAACATTTCTTTGTCAGTCTGGTAAAGAGACTGCCAAAAGGTTCCATCTTTGTACTGTAATTCATTTTCTGGCAGAGCTGGTCGAGGAACAAGGAGGTTCTCAAGCGAATTGGAATAACCAGCATATTTGTTATCCTAAGTCAATGAATTCTTAGCTGAACCATGTCTAAAGCCAGTATAAACCAAAGACCCTTTACCAAAGAGATCCTGCTGAGTGAAAAGGGGCTCCGCGTTCTGGCCGGTTCCATCATCAACTTCCAAAAACTGCAAGAGAGATCTGGCGGCGATGTGAAGACATTTGAATATACAGATAATAGACCAAAACATTGCAAAAATCTAGTAAACTGCTGGTAACCAAGCCGCGTGAATGTGTCATGTAGGAAGCGACTAGGATGGCCAAAAATTAAGCACAGTCAAACAATTAGTCAGGGTGGAAGATGAGCTGCAATCCAACTAGCGATTATCGGATGTGTAAGTAAACGTTTATGCTGTCATGTTATTGTCAACTACAAGAAATTGATGACTCTATAGAATAAACTCAGTGGTTACACCACAAAAAGAAAAAGGAAAGCAGAATCAAAATTACAAACCTGCTGTTTGGTCCCTCTTGTTGGTTTGACAGAATAATGTATTTCTTTCATAGCTCTCTCAATAACACCAACAGGGTAAGGTCTTTTTGTATCTGGGTTCACACATTTGTCAGCAACAATTGTTGCTATATCACGAAACATTGACTCAAGCTGTTGCCCTCTTTCTTTTTCTGATACTTGCAACTCTCCCTTTTTCAAAATCTGTAACAAAATATAATCTCAATTTGAGAACAAACTATTTGTTACAGCTCCCAGCAATGTAATTTCATACCGTCTGAAAGAGTTATCAATTTTATTCACTTCTTGAAATAAGTTATCGAATTAAATAATTGGAAGGAAGAATCTCTTGGCTCGTTATGAAGCATAATCAAGACTAAAAACTCGAGAATTCAGTAAAAGCAGGGCTATTTGACATAATTATCCGGCAATCCTCTCTGGTGACTTCAGTGGCTTGATTTTTGGTACCGATTTTAGATTTGTTGGGAAGACTGCAAGGTGACAGCTGCAGGTTTTGTTTCAAATGTTCATCAAGAAACTGAGTGTTTCTTTATATTCTGATGCCAACAAGCTTAAAAGATTTTGCCTCTGTATTCAGTTGAGATGATGGATTGATTCAGAACAGCAATTATTTTACAAATGCTACATCATGCAAACGGAAAATCCAATGGACCGCAGAATACTGGACATCAGATATACTTGCATAATACCGATGATCAAGACCAACTTTTGAAGTTTAGAACTTGCAGAAGTTGCAAAGTTAGGTTGCACAAATGTCCACCGTGTCTCAAATCTCATAGTCACATTCCACAAATCAAAAAGCGTCAGTTGAATCATCAATCGACAAGTACAGAGCCAGCATCAAAACAGCTTGGGACATACGTTTGTTCTGGAGTCGTTCTGGAGTCGTGCGTCTTTGGGAACGAGTGGCATGATGTTTGAAGAAATCCATTGTGTTGACGCCAGAATAATCCTGTAACATTTTTGGCAGCAAGGCAACCATGAAGACAGGAAACAGCACAGGCACAAGAAAATATCTTTGTTTCTTGCTAAAAGTAATATAAGACACCGATAAGACAGCATCCCTTTTTGTACAAACATGCGATATTGTGTAGAGTGTGCCATATCCTTTGACGGAGAGTTTACAAGAAGATGCTGTGTCTCAATTCATACATATTTCATCAATCCGTCGTTTTCTGGTCGTTTTCTGGGCCAGGGGCTTTTGGTTCCTTGAAGCAGGTGACAAAAGCTACAAATGTATGACAGCAAGACGTCTACAAAACGTGGGTTTTTTCAATTTATTCTCTCTCTGTTGCAATCTTTCAATTCGATGACACTAATACTTCCCTCCACCTCTACATATTTTTGACATTGCAGACATAGTTTTGAACGTTGACATTTCAACACACCTAATGCAACGAAAATTTCTGTTCTCGACCCCAACCCTTCTACCAAAGCAACCTCTCCTTGTATACCTCCTACCTCTCTTCCTCTCAGAAGGTTAAGTGGTACTTTCTTCTTGTTCATATCAAAGCAAACATCTCTTATAAACCCATCTTCTTTTTGCACGAAAAACTCAACACGTGGACTCGCAGATCATTCAATGATTCCTAAGTTCTGAATGTATCCTTCCAAAGTGACTGTTTCTTTCATTGTTTCTTTTTGCTATGAAAAATTAAAATTGCAGTGATGCTTATACCAAGATCCAAATAGTTTTTTCGAACAAAGATTCTTCACAGATCCCCTTACTCTTTGCAGCACACTGATACTATGTATGTTTTAGGCGTGGACTTGAGACGTTCCGCGCCATCAAAAATGACACCTTCTTAACAGTTTCGATATAAGCAACAGGACCCATTTTTACATTAGCATAGCACCTGTTGCAGCCACAACAGCTTCTTGCAAAAGCTTTGGAAGAGTTCTTTCCAGAAGTCTTCGATGTTGTCAATCTCTTGAGTCTCTAGAAAGTCTCAAGAAAAAAGAATAGGCAGAAAGAGGTCCCAAAAGAACAAACATTGTGAAAGAAAAGAGAATGGCCTGCATAGCAACAATGTTACAGTCGCTACAATTTCAATTGAACAAACAACAAACACTTATTTTAGAAAATATTATACCTCACCTCGAGACAGACTTTTTCATTATCATCAGTTCCATATGCTTTTACAAGATCTTCTTTTTTTGCTAATTGCCCTTTTGAAACATTTGTAAAGACTTGATTAGTCTGTAGAACTTCATCAAGGTCCTTCTCCCTGATTCAAAAAGATCATAAAGATTTTTTGCAATTGGGGATTAGAGCTAAAAACTGGAACCTAGTAGAATGGTATGTATACAAAACAAAGAATACAATTTACCAAAAATGAATCAGTAAAAATTAAAAGGTGGATAAGTGAATGAATAATGTAAAAGAAAGGAAAATTAATCATTCAATAAAATGCAGGTGAAGGTGATATGGTTTAACTGTCAGAGAGTGTATTGGAAAGTGCCACTTCAAGCTGCTAGGATCTCAGAAATATAAAACTAATATCCTCAAGCTTGCTACAAGATTTAAATTTTTGTGCACTGAGGGCTATTGTTTTCCAAACAATAGAGCATAGTTTTCTATTGTCTTAGGTGAAATTGTGCACCAAAGAAGTTCAGTGTGCACATTTCCATGTGACCTTGCCGTAATTACTGTTACACTACACTTTTTTTTTTCAATAAGCAACTTGACTTTCGTCCAGCCCTGAAGAGTTGCTTAACATATCTAGGATTTCAGCCGTCACAGAATGCCTGGTACCCCCTAAGACCTCTTATTTTGGCTCTTTTCTGGCTTCTCAATGTAACTGACAAGTTTGCAAGGATGTACAGTATAAAGAAAGCTATTTCATCAGAAATTTTAGCACAATCTCAGCCCTGGTTGCTTATTGAACAATTGCTTATTAAAAAAAAAAAGTGTAGCATGGCATGGCTGGGGCTTAAGCCCCTACCTCGCTGAACTCCTTACAAACAGGAGCTTATTACAGCTAGTTAGCTGGATCATTTGATGATGTCATGTCATACCTAAGCATGGCATCTTCAATGATGAAAAACAAAAATAAAAATATAATACCTACTACAACAATGACAATACATACAGTTTAAAAAAAAAAGAAATTAATGAACATATCAGTTGAACTAAATCACACTGCAACCAGCTGACCAGCCCAGCCCACAAAAAGACAGGAAGGAAAGAGGCCTATAGATGAGTATTAGACAAGCACGGTCACATCTGACTGACTGACCAGCTGAGCTGACTGACTGGTGAGTGCTGTACTTACGCTCCTTGTCGCCATGAAACGACTTTGTTCTTGTAGCAGGCGATCTCGAATCGTTTACCAGCCTTTTTATGCCTCACTATAGCGACATTAGTAAGTCGAATTTGGTTAGTTGGCGTGAATATAGACATTTTTCTTTTCTGTTGTTTTGCAAAAGGAAGAAACTTCACAGTGGTGCAATTCCAATTTTTTTTAAATTTGTGCTACCATTTTTGAACCTCGTTCGAAATTATTAAAAAGAGGCTATGTCAAAAATTTGCTAATTGAACAAACTTCTTTTCACAGACCCCCACTTATTTTTTTTCGGAAAACAATTCCAACCACCTATCTAGCTCTTATTAAGACCCCCCAAATTTATTGATTTTCCAGTTTTTGTGAAGAAACATGACTAAATTTATCAAAATTTCCAAGAAAATTCAATTAAGTCATGTTTATGGGCGTTTTTCAACTTTTTCAAAAACATCACGTCACAAGTTTTGTCATCAAGCGCCAAGCAATGTTTTTGGACGTGGCCAAAAGGTCTAACATTTGTTGCAAAGCAAAGATAAAATGTTGGACTCACAATGTTTGATCGTTTGACCAGGGCCTTAGACTCTAGGATGAGAGCCGTGAGAGAAGCAAATAGACGTTAACTGATATTTCGGTTAAAAATTTGCTATCCAATTTTTTTGATAATAACTATATAACAGTAGTAAATATAACGCTAGTAACAAAATATTGTGAATACAAAACCATAGTTACTCAAAAAAGTAAATACAATTTACGTTTCTCTACTAGAAACATTAGGGAGTTATGACAGCAGTTCTACTTTGTATGCTACAATAGGTAATACCTGAAAGCTAATAACAGGCAATGCCTGAAAGTTTATAATAGAGGATACCTGAGAATAACCTTGACAAAGATAATGTATTGAAAGTTTTGCATTCAGTTGAGTAAAATATACATGACACATTAATTAGTATATCTTGGAGGCGATTGTCCTTGCGAGGCGAGCAAGGGCTAGTCTATATATAATAAAAAACGGGTCCACGTAAAAAAAGTAAGACGCGTCATTTTCCCTGCTATTGTTTAAAATCGATGCATTTTTGTGCAAGTAGAATGACCTTCTTCGAATAAGAAGCTCATACTGACAATCATTGCCATCATAATCTGTTCATAGGCAGTAGGCCTTACCGAATCAAGAAATAAAAAAGACAATAAGATGAAATCAAAGTCGAAAGTTATGTTACAGGATGGAAGTGCTGTAGGAAGACAAATTTGGGGGCGGCTAAAACAAAAGTAACAATAGAAAAGCGTCTTAATCATATCAAAAACAGTAGACTTCGCAAATGGAATGCTGGAGTTATGAGAAGGCCCCATGGACTGCTACAGCTCCGCGAAAACAGGTGGATAGCTATCTTGTCAGAAACCAAACTTCTGGAATATATTGTATTTAGAGTCTATAGTTGCAATAATCACCGTTTCAACATCAAAACAATTAAAACTTAACTTATTCTAAACTATAGTAAAGCCCGAAACGTTGTAAAAATTGTCCTTTTCCTGGTACCTGTTACTGAATCCTTTACGCAAAACTCATATTTGTTGGTTAATAATACACAGCTAATAGTATTACGAAAAGCAAGGATATTAAGGTATTTAAGTCTGAAGTGCACCTTTCTTTTACTAAGTTTCGAGGAGCCTTTTCCTGGATATCAAAACAATATCCAATCTAAATATACATATATACATATGCATTACAAAAGAAATACTGAGCTCAAAAGTGAATTACCCGAAAGCATGAAACTGATTTTGCTCGAGGTATCTTTCAGTTAGCTCTGTTCTCCTGTTCAGGCAGAATTCTTACCGTAGAGCATTGCTCGTAAGCTACAAGGTACTTTATCCGCAGCCTAACATACTCATGTTTTGTTTTCTTGTTTTCTTCTAGCAAGCTCTCTTTTTCGGTCTCGCTCGAAAATTTTATGCTTCGTCTGGGGCACTATAAGGTAAATAGAAGTGTGCACGTAAATAACTAACGAAGGCAAGTTTCAAAAAACAACGAAAGAAGGCAAGCTTCCAAAGAACACGACCCTTACACACCTAGGTTTAAACCTTGTATCTTTCAAAATTGTTGTCTTCTAGGAATAAGAATTCTATTCATATTTAAATGTTTTTCTTTATTGTGTCGCATCTATCATCGTCTTATGTTGTTCCTTAATGCCAATATTTGTCCCCTTATTCAAGTCTGAGTCAAATATACTTTTCTAAATCTTCTTATGGGACTGGAATGGAGTATGGCAAAAAAATCATAGGTTTAGAATATGTTCAAGTCTTACGTATAATTACATTTCTTACCGCAATAGCCACATGTTAATGGACAGAATTTTTTCATAACAGCTTGGCTGATTTTGCTTCCACAAAAAAGTTGAAATAATTCACAAAATCGAAGATCAACGCATGCTAAAAAGACATTGAAATGTATATTTACTAACGTAATGTATATGCACATGAAATTATGTATGAAAAACAATGTTTAATCCGTTGGCCATAGGGCCTTGGGCCTTAAATCTAACAAATAGTCTCACAGAACAGGACATGCTGTACTAGGGTTCTCACCAAACAAAGGAAAACATTTCAAATTCGCTACTCAAGCAATGTTTGAACAATAGGTTACTTCATAAAACATTGTTTGACAAGAAATGCAAGCAAAATTTGTTTCGCAATGCTTTTGGCAAAGTTCAAAAACATTTTTGCTTAAGGGATGCAAAACTTTTTGAACAGCAATGTTTTGTGACGTGCCCAAACGTTCAAACATTGCTTGATAAGCAATTTTCTCAAATGCTTGAGCAAAACTGTGTGCTCGTTTGTTCAGGGCCTTAGATATTCTCTACTAATGGCAAAACCATCAAAATTGTTTGTCCAACATTTGAAATTTTCTTGTCAAGCAAAATTTTTTACCGTTTAGCCACGTCGAAAAACAATGCTCGTCAAACATTTCATGTTTGCGTGAAGCAAAAAATGTTACGGATCTTTTTCAAAAACATCGTGTAACGAATTCTGCTTATTTATACTTGTCAAGCAATGTTTTGCCACATGACCAAACGTTCCAACATTGATTAACAAGCAAATTTCAAATGTTCGATAAACAATGTTGGATCGTTTACCCAAGGCCTTCCGTATTCAGTCAGGGAATCCTCCGAAATATCCTGAAGAGGCCATTTAGGGTTTCGAGCCAGTTACTGCATAAAGTATGATATACATACGTGCACATCCCTCTCCATATTTCCCTTTCTTTGCTACATCCTTTCCGTTCCAGCAGCAACCAAATTCAGAATCAAGACACTTGGGCTTTGGAGGATTTCTTGGAACCCCTGTATCAAAGAAATTTAAAATTGATTTACAAAAATAAATCTTGCCTGGTTAAAAGAGTATTATCCAAGAAGCTGAAGGAAAATATACAGACAATTTTCGAACGCTTCGACACGAAATTCATGAAAACCAGATAATAACAACGATAGTTGCGATGATGAAATTTCGCTATTGCATACAATAATCAGGCATTACCGTATTTTTCAAATAAGCACCCCTTTAGCTGCCCATCAGGATCGTCACAGACACTCCTTTGAAAGTTTGTGTGCAAGCCCCAGGGGGGAACTCATTAACTTTCATTACGGGGGGTCCATGCCACTATTTCATTGCAGAGCCCTAAATATTGAGTCCAATGTTTTGGGGACCCCAAATATTGAATAAGCTTAAGATTTCAGACCCCAAATATTAGCATGGACCCCCCGTATTGAAAGTTAATGAGTACCCCCTGGGGTGCTAGCTCCAAATAGGAGGAATCAAGAGACAACTTTTGCTAGTTGCAACAAAAGTTAGCGTTCATCAGAACGTTAGTTTATTCTTAAATTTTCAAATAATTGCTTGTCTTTGAGACGGATTTTAAATAAGAACTCCGGGCTCATTATCGAGGAAATACGGTAATTTAACAGGGGACTAGCTCTCTAAACGCTTTTTTTTAAAGAACCACTTTATAAGGAACCTACATGTAGAAGGCCCGAACATTTAAAGAACTTTACTACTTTACTACTGTACTAATGAGAAAATCATTAAGGAAATTTTTCAATGTTGAATGCTTTTATCACAGCAAAAAAATCAAGAATTAGAAAGCCGGTTCCATTGATTTGCAGTCGAAAACCACACAAATTGTACGTTTAGCATGTATCAAATGTTTCCTTGATAGTCCAGTAGTGGAAGGGGGAGTATCACCACCCAGCGAGGGAGTTTTTGCGACTAGTTGCATTTGGTCAATTTGGGGGCGTAGATTCCAAATCTCGATGTTATTCAGTCATATCAGGGGGCATTTTCGAGTTATGGGGGCATTTGCCCCCAAAAACGAGGATAACACGTAGGATATAATAAAACGTCTAGATAACTATATATTCAATTAAAACAACTTCACTAACCGTCTTAAATGGCTACATTAATATGTTCATATAATTTTAGATGCAACCAACCTTGCCCCCATTTATTGTTATTGTGCCCCCAGTGCCCCCAAAAGGGAACTTGTGGCAAATACAGATAAAGATGCCGAAAAAATGCAATA
>JAADKT020533872.1:0-12138 GCA_011763395.2 Chrysaora chesapeakei
GACAAAAACATAAAAAGTAGAAATTTAGAAAAAAAATTTCATGGGCTGACAAAAAATAACATGACGCCCAGGAAGAACCGCAACTGATACGCATATTTGTACCATGACAATTTTCTTTTCTCAAATGTATTGCAATGCTCACATTATAAATACATTCAAAACAAGCGTTTTGAATACATTAGATCACATATGAAATGTTGAAGGGTTTAGCTGAAGGGTTTATCATGTAAAAAATTCAATATGAACAGTTAAGTAGAAAGCTGAATATATGAATATGAAAATATGAATAGTGGTTTGCACCCACCTTTAATTTTGTTCGCTGCGATAACATAAATAATTAAAGGTATTAGGATCCTTCAATTCAATTCATTCAATTCAATTCATATCAATTCAAGCTTTTAATTACAAGTTAAGCAAAATAAAAATGTTGCTAATCTATTAGCTTAGGACACTTAGAAAAAACTCGAGAAGAGCTATCCTGTAGTATCAAATAAAACAATATCTTTATTGCAAAGGCCATCGATATGTGTAAAACTTCTACAACAAGGACGTCTTTGGAAAATTTGACTACTAAGCAATCCCTAAAGCAATTCAATAATTTCCCCCGCAACTGATACCACATTGCGTTCTCTTTCAATTACAATCTGTTCCTATACGCTCAACGTTTCCTAAGATATTTTGAGATTCGCAGGTCAACAGAATGAAATAAAGCTGAAGCATCCGTTTGATATGAGAACTGATCACTCGTTTTGATATGGACAGGCATTTGATGCAGGATTCATTCCCCTATGAATCAGGTTAATTTTGAAACAAAATCGTAACAAGCACCTCGATTCCAAAGAGAGGCCCTAGTTATTCTTGAATTTCTAATCACCTATCACCACAAGGAGATAAAACAGGTTAAAAGCCGAAACCTAATAAATCCTTGAAAATGCGCCAAACATCTGCTACAACTAAGTGTGATATCCAACAATTTCAAGACCTGTGTGCTTTTGTCAGTAACAGGGTAGTGCTAAAAGCACGACTGTCACTCAAAATGAAAACCGAAATCACCACCCCAGCTGTAAGAAAAAACAAGATAGAAACCTAAATGAATGAAACCTAATTAATAAAAAGCAACCAATCAAGACACGCATAATTCTCCACGAGCTAGCGATGACCAATCTCTGAATAGTATGAAATCACGAGGTCAACTCCCAACACCCATCTCCATAAATAGCTATGTTCCCAAAACGTTCATTCACTTCGTTTTGGTTCTGGCAAAGTGAAAAGAAAATTTCGTTACCCACCCTCCCACCACTAATCGAGACCAAAAAATATACATATGCTTAAGTAGAGCTAGTTGATTGATTAAATTGTAATTTCTTGCTGCCTGAAGTGCGCGTGGGGCTGGCGGTTCCCATAAGGTTTGCTAAAATTTCCTATTGCAGGAGGATTGCTTGCCAGCCTTTTGGACAAAAACTCAGGGTTACTGAAAATATTCAGGACTAGGCCACATTTTTGTGCGCCAAAAATTTCTCATAAACAGGGGGACTGCTTGCCAGCCCTCTGGGCAAAAACTTATTATGGGTCATGAATGGCCACTCATACGCCAGAAAAATAAATCATATCAGGTATGCCAGCCATCCACTGCGTTTCCACGTTTACCCATTTACAAACTACTAGTATACAGTATAGTATTGTCTTAGTTATATTATCAGAAATTGGAGTTTCATATTTTCATGTTTGAGTTCATGTTTTCTCGAATTGAAGTCTTTTATTGTGTCAAATCTGGCTCGCCAAGCTCGGGGAATATTCTCGTGTCTCAAATGTGTAAGATTTTGACAAAAATTAAATATGCCAAATTTTCATGGTTTCAATATACGGAAATTGCTGTTATCAATGGAACCCTTTACTTGGGTAATATGACGACCAATGGAACGAAATCTGGGCTTGACGATGCATTTTTGGCGCTCCTTGATTTCTTCCCTAGGTACGGAATTCTATTTCAGAAGTTGTACGTAGCATTCGCTTTGATTGGATTTATTGCTAATGCAATAGAAATTGGATTTCTATGTTACAAAGGAAAGCAACGAACCACATTTGATTTGGTACTTGTCAGTCTTAGTATAAGCGATTTGTTAACTACAGTGGCGTTTGTTTTGCAATCTGGTTCTGCGTTTTTACCAGAGAATCGTTCTTTTTTTATGACAGCATGGAAATTTACTTTCTTTACTCTTGCCTTTTCGTTTTTAAATTCATTACTCCATGCAATATTCATAGCCGCTCAACGATTTTGCGCCGTCATTTATCCGTTCAAAGTGAAGAGAGTATTCAGCACGCGTCGTTGTGTTATCGGACTATCGTTTATCTGGACAACGTCAATTGGAATATCCTTTACAATGACTTTTAACGCTTCTAAGTAAGTTTATCATCGGAAATCAAAATTAGTAGCAAGCTGTTTTATGATATCAGCTGTTATATTGCTGATCTTGCTGTACAGCATTTTGCTAATTGTTTTTAAGAAAAGGCCAACAATTCCATGCCCAAGAAGAGCAGCGTCAAATCAAAGAGTTATCGTTTATTCATTTGCATTGATGTTAGTATTTCTTTGCTGTGTGCTTCCACAAGCAATCTGCATGCTTCTTTTCTTAAAAGTACCCGTAACCAGTTCCTTGTTGTGGCTTGACGGTATTACCGATCTACTTTTCGTATGTAACCCACTGTTCGATTCTTTACTATACTTTTTCATTTCTTGTTGCCAAACAATAAATAAAATTCGACAATATTGAAAATCACCCATGTTCTGAGAACAGCTTTAAAAAAAAGATCGTTTGTAATGCATCACCTAACTCTAACCCTTAATGGGTACCCACTATATGCTACATGCATCAAGACCAGGGGTAAAGTGGAAAGTCAACTGAGAAGCCGTCGGCTAGAAATAAGACTTTAAAATTACAACGTTTCAACTTTGGTTTGCAGTTTGGCCTTGTTGCATGATACTGGCAAGACTGATTGCTTGTTTAAGTGTATGCCTTGCTTGCTGCACTGTATGTTTTGGTTGCTAGGTGGACACATGCAGGGTGAGCTTAATAGTTGATTATTCTAGAACACTTTCGTAGAGGGTATTAGCTCTAGAATATTAGTCTGGTGGTCCAAGCTGCTTTTCCACATTTATTAAATGGCTGCCAGATTCCCCGACCCTTGTTAGAAAATAAACATTGGTAGCTTCCTAGCTTGTTACTTACTTATTATAATTATTATAATTATATAATTAAATCCAAATTCACTTTGAGACTTTCAAGTCATAATGAGTTAAATCGATGGACTCAATTTAAAGAAAACTTTTTGGACCAGAATCAAAACGGATCATGTTGTTTAAATTGCGTTTGAGTTAAGTGTCATTCGATTTGAATCAAAGCGTAAATTAAATTGAAATCTAGACTGTTTTATAATGTTAAGTGTAAATTGGCTAAATTTAGTTGTCTTTACCTATTTTGTTTCAAAGAAAATCTTTAATAACCGTATAAACGAGGGAGCGCTTTGATTTACAAAAGCTGGATCATTTAAAGCCATAATGGGACATATGAGAAAACTAAAAGCCATTTTATTCTAGGTTAATACATTTTTCTATGGCAAATAATCATAAGTCTGAAGATGAATAATTTCTGTTGATATATCTATTTTGAATGTAACTTAAATTGTTATTTGGTATACCAGTAAGCTATTTAAGCAGCTATGCAAATAGATGGATCGATGAAAGGGCACACACACTTGCTGTCTTTGTTAGCTACGTATTTTTTGGATACTACTGAATAATCTTGAATGACAACATGTCTGTGGTTTACGGATAAATATAAAAACGGTGGGTTGTCCCGGATTGGCGTTCTGCTATATTCTTTTTCTTCAATTTTCCCCTTAGATTTCAGTCATTTTTTATGACTTAGATAGGTACACCGCCTTACTCTACGGAGCAGAGACTTAGCCTATTTACCGGTATCAAGCAAGAAAACTCATAATGTGCCACTTGAGATTCATCTTGGGAATAACATGACAGGACAGATTTCAAATGTTGATGTACTCTGTCGAGCTTGCCTTCCATTCATGACAGACATCCTCATCGAAAAAGGTCTGAGGTGGTTGGGCCATGTCCACAGGATGGAAAACAAAAGACTGCCAACGCAACTGCTGTAGTTCAAGTTAACTCAAGGCCAGAGAAATCGAGGCAGACTAAGACGTGATGAAACAAAATATGAAAGCTAAAACTTGGATACTATAGAGATCAAAAAATTTTCACATCAGGTGCCAAAAAATCTTGTCTATTTTTTTGCCTCCGCTCTCTAAAGTATCCAAGTTTTAGTAAACAGTCTTTGTCGTAAGCAATTGACAGTAGATGATGATGATGATGAGATAGGTACACTGCTGAAGGAGATCTTAGTATTTTCCACAAAACACCAGTTATCATTGAAGCATTTTCACAGATTGTCAAAAGAGACTTTAGAAAACTAAGACTTTCAAAAACAGGTTTCTGTTTTCAATCATTTGCTTAAAAGGTATCTTCTCTTTGCTATGGATTTAAATTTGTTCAAAAAATGCGTTGACATTTTTTTTGCAAAAATGACATAACCAAGCGCCAATTCCCCGAACTACTTACCTTGTGCAAAATGTTCCTTGCACCCTGGACGTATCATCAAACAAAAATTTGATAGGGCTAGTTTTAGAGAAATTTCGTTTTTTCCAAAACCAAAAATTTGCACAAATATTTGATTCGGTACCTGTAAAAGCAGTGCAACGATATGGAGCAAATTTTCAGAAAAGAACATTTTGCAAATCAAGATCCAGATAAACCATACTTTCGAACAGCCAAAACCTCTAACAGGGTCATCCTCTTTGCGCGTTTGTTGATGATAGAGAGGGTAAAACCATCTGCCATAAGATTTTCGGCCAACAGCCGTCATATAGCTTAACTCAAATTTGCCCAGGCCAAAAGTGCCTTTTGCACAGCGACAGAAACAGTTCTTCCCTAAGTTGCGCGAATCTAGTCCTTCCTCTCGATGTGACAACAACTCGTGATCCCTTTACCCTTTAAAAATAATACTTGAATTTTAAACAAAATGTTGTTATCTAATTCAGTAATTTTTGTCTCAATTCCTACACGTGGATAGCGCATTGATTTGCGGAACATCTCATTTGACAGTTATTGACTTGCAATAGCTTCTTAGATCCATGAAAGGTTCCTATATGTTCCCTGAATAACTCAGGAACAACACTTTGTACAGCAACACAATATATTGAGAATCAACCCACGAAGTCGAGTCAGCAGAATAACGGATACTAGCTAATGGGACGAACTGAATTTGAAACGCAAACTTGTTTATAGCATCACCAAACTGAGGTATCTGCTGCCTTCGATTCAAATGCAAAATGAAAAAAAAATGAGAAAAAATTTGACCAAGTTTTAGTTATGGCGTTGATAATCTTCTAAATCAGAAATTGACATCGACGACCAAGAAACTTATCTCCTTTATTAGAAATTGTATTCTTCAAAATTTTTTCAACAAAAGCCAAGCTGAAGAAACATTTAGATTTTTACTACAACGTATTGGCAGGTATTACAGCATTTCCTCGAATTAGCGTGCACATTTAATTGTTGTTCATGTTGATTTAGAATGATCGTGTTGAAAATGTTTGTTCTTCCTGGTGTCATTGATAAAGCCAAGAACTATAAAGTGCTGTCTGCACAGTTGCTATCCTTCAAAATCATGTTAACCAAGTTTTATGCTCAAAAAGTGAATTTTTACTTTTGTACTAAAGTTTCTTCACATGTTTCCCCTTGTATAAGGTTTGAATTACAAAGTTAAGATGTAGAGGAAAACTAGGTATATAAGGAATAAATAACTTAGGCAACATACCAAAACTAAGCCACAAAAAACAAATAAGGATATTTCTATACCAATGCGGGAATTATTTATGGTAGCATGTACTGTTGCAACGCAGGGAAGTCTGTGCTAGTAATAGACCTTTTCAAAAAGGTCTGGGTCTGCGTGGTATTTTTCTGGAAAATGGTAGACATCTCAATAAGGGAATCCTCTCCGCGTACAACAAACAGAATTGTGGTCGCTTTAGGAGAGGTAGCTAGTACAGCAAAATTTGCTCCTTATTCACGAATAATGTAAGAAAAAAGAGATTAAAGTAATATGCAACAATGAATATTGAAAAAAATCTGCAAAAATTCAGAAATGATGCAAGCAACTCACAAACAGGATAATACTTCATTAAATACATCCTTGAGCAGATATCGTGAGACTTGAATCCTCTCTTTCACCTTTATTCGAATTAAACGTGAATTTGAAGTACAATTTGCTTTTCTGCATCTCCTGAAGCGTCTGCAATACAGGTCGTTGCATGCGGAGAGGATTTCCTTGCTCAAGATATCCGCCATCTTTCAGAAAAATGTCACGCCGACCCAGACTTGTTTGAAAGGGTCTCTTCTAAAGAATATTGGCTGAAATCTGAAATGGTGAGTAGTTAAGAATGAGTGAGGTAAACATGATAATGTAAGCATGCAGCTAACTAGATCATAAATACTACAGTTCAAAAGACAAATGCTCGATTATTCCATCAGAAAAGTAGCCTTAAGGGAGCTGCTTACGAAAACGTTCTTGTTGTTGTTTACTCTATGGTATAGTGAGAGTGACTAATAACGCTGTCGATTTCAATGACACACGATTTCAAATTCATGGTATAAAGAGACTTCATATTTTGAATGCAAAGATAATGTACGCAAATAACTTATTCATTAGCAATCTAGCTATACGCATTTTGCTTTCATATTATTGGTCAATCCAAATTCAAGGTGGCATCACTAATAATCAATTTTTAATGATTTTCTTCTGCAACCGAAATGCTTAAAAGCAGTATTTATCAGAGCATGATACTTCGTTTTTTGATACCAGTAAAAACTATTCAACAAGCGTAGAAATGGTAGTTATTAAACGAAGAAGTACTTCTGTGAGTCAGATATTTCAAATTTTGTTAGTTTGTATAGCAAATTCCCTTCTGCTACATGCATTTTTGAAGATTCCCGAGTGTGAAGCTAGAGAAGTATTCAATTTTTCAAGTAGCACTACAGCAATACTGTTTAACAAGACATGCCACAGGAAATTCGTTCTGAACAGTTCAGACGGTTTGCTGGAAGCCATTGAATTAATAGAAGGAATAAAGAAAGATTTCGAACAGAAAAGAAATGAAAAATTCTACGTCTATGTAGATACCTCTGGACACACTGGACATCGACAAGCAGAAATATTAAACGAAGTCGTTCAATACCAAAATTTTTTGTCCTTGCCAAGTTATTCTAATACTGAAATTTTACATTCAATCTGCGAGAGATGCAAGGTATGGCTAAAAACTTGAATATCTAAAATAAGATATTGAATCTATACTGTATCGAAATTTTTATTAAAAGGCCCCTAAGAGTCTTTGATATTGTACTCGTTGTCCCGGGGGTCTACGGAAGTCTGATATGTGCTTTCGAATGCACCAACTACAAAAATACCAAAATGTGGTCTTTTTTCCTTGGCATTCTCCAGACAGGGTGTTCAAGAAGCAACAACATGTATGTGTCAGACTATCCTGACACCATAAGATGAAGAGAAGAAGTCTAATATTAGGATGCTAACGTTAAATAATTGCTGATAGAAAAATGTTTGCAATTTTTTTTCTCAGATTTTAACGTTATTAATCTTTCTATTAAGGATTTTATGTTTTACAAAAAAATGTGTCATAGAAGTCTTATGACAAGAGTTCAAGACATAACAATATCCTTTAATGTCGTGGTTCCCCTGCAACCGCGGTAAAGCTCTTTTTAATGGTTCTAACAGCTAGTTATTAAAATAATGCATTCGATCGCACCTCAAGTTTTTCGGCTGCTGTGACAGTGTTGTCGTGTCCTTGATTCAATTTAGTGGTTAAATGCGAGTCGGCTTTCATTGTATACAGAAAGGAAACCGTCAAGTAGAGATAGCGAAGGAATTTTTAAGATACTAAGGCAATTAGGTCTTGAGATTGAAAATTTCTCTCGTGGCCCGATTTCGAACTCCAACGCCATTTTCTTTCAGCGTAGGTTTACATCTCAATCGACCACTTTGAATTTGAAAATTCGCTTTGAGTATTTCTTATGTTTTAAAGAGTTCGTTTGTTCTACATAACAGATATGCTTCTATGTTGTTTTAGCATGTGAGAATTGTCAACGACTTGATGGATGGGATCGACTTGGCATTTCCAAAGGCAAGAACTTTATCAGTCATTGTTGATGAACATAAATTTCAAGAAACCACACTGAAAATAATTATACAAAGAACATCAGTGAAAGGAAGAAAACTAAGAAGTATTGGATTCACAGCAAAAATTAATGTAAAGAAATATCTTTCAGAAATTGTTAGTCTTGGTAACGATGTGGTTATCATTGATTGTCATGGAATATTCGCAGAAAAAATTCTGAAGATAGCCAAAGTCATGGGCCTAGCTGGAACTGGCAGCCATTTTTACTGGCTCCTAACTGAAAGAACCATGGGTTCGCTGCCATTGTCATGGTTACTACCTAATCAAAACGTGTTTGGTGTTAAGTTAAACTGTGAAAAAGCCCTGACATCAAGTTACCTTCTCTCTTCTTTAAATGAGTGCAACTATTCAGTGATCAATGATTGGAAATTTTCCAAATTATTCAAGGAAAATAGGTAATGAGTATATGTTAAGAAGTACACAAGAACCAAGAATAATAAGACGCAATATAACTTAACTTTATTTCAACCAATATTTCTCTTCAAATATAACTCTATAAAACGATAAACTCTAACTCACAGCGAACGCCTATTTTCCTCACCAAACGCTCTGACACGCTTCTCGACAACAACAAAAACGCCTCATGACATAATTACGAATTACGCCCATGTCAATGTCTCGTTCCCAAACCCCATTAACTCACATCTCTACATATCCTAGATTCACAAATACCATAGATATCATAATTTAATACACCACGAAATTTCGGACCGGTGCAAACCGTTACCTCTCAGAAAATATATTCGGATAAACCGGCCTAAGCTTTCAACAAGGACCCTAGAAATGAGGGAAATGGGTAAAGGAACCTTAAATATACTTTCAATATAGTTTGACTTAGCGGGAAAATACGAGGAAAGAACAGGGGTTAACCTAGCAATGCCAAGACGCGGGCACGCCATAAGGCAAAAGATTGTTTTGAAACTGTTTTCCATATAATCGGAATATTCGGTGATGGATAGCAGAACATCAATCAATTTTGAAACAATCTCCTATCAGTCACTGATTGCTGCAATCATATTTAAATACGGAAGCATGAATCTTCGTTTCCACGGGTCTTCGTCATTCCAACGGGGACTCATGATGTTACTAGGTCTAAAGTCAGATAACAGACGAAAAAGGAGTTAGAATTTGTTGAACTTTTTTGAACAACGCCGTCGCGCCCCGTCTCTTACCATGCAAAATGTTTATACGGGAATCTGTTATTTATATCGTTGATATTCTTGTATGTCCTCATCGTCCCCGTCATTCACAATTGTATAGGAACATGAACATAGCCATCACAACGGGAACAGGACTGGGACTTTGTCGTTTTATTGTCCCATTTGTGAAGCAATTTTCGAGTTTCAGTTTTTAACAATCGCCAATTGATCGCCAACTTTCACCAACAGGTAACAGATCAGGAATTCATCAAAAATTTCCCCTGCTGAATCGGGGAGCTGTCACTGACAGTTACGGTTATATAGAAAACAGCGTTGGGAACTATTTACACAAGGCGATGCAAAGAAAACAAACATAATTCAATTCTCGAAAGTACCAAAGATAATATATCATTGAAAGTTGCTGAGTGCTTTAAGCTCAACAAGTTCCATACAACATAGGACAGCCTTTTCTGATTTCTATTCTACATAATCACTCCACCATAATTTTTTTTGACAATATTTAGGTGCGGCAAAACTATACTTTACAAATTGGAAGGTGATGCGCAAAGCAAGAGTGGACAAGATTGGAAAGAAACTTCTGCGATAGATGTAATGAAAAGTGACCGGATTCACTTTTATCAAAATCTATTACTACCAAGATTGCGTATTGCTTTTGCTAATCCTTACCCACCGTGGTTGTCAGCTGTTGATCTCAGAAACACTGAAGCTGATGACTCGTTCTGTGGCCTTGGAGGACGATATGGGTACAGATATGCTAATAGCTCATCTAATGAAACAGTACCAATATGCGCCTATGGTTTGAATATTGATATATTGAGATATATTGAAGAGATGTTCGGCTTTGTTGGTGTAATTCATATTACAAAAGATGGAAGATATGGAACAGTTGATGAAACAACAGGACAACCTGATGGAATACTTGGAGCGTTGTTCCGAAATGAATCTGATTTTGGAATTGACTTAGGAATGGACCCAGTGAGACGACAATTTGTTGAGTTTACATATCCATACGAATCTTTCAGTTTCGCTCTGATTTATATTGCAAAAGACAGCTACAAAAGTTTTGGGTTGCTTGGTCCATTTAGTTCAAATTTGTGGTGGACATTACTCAGTGTCATCATTGGTCTGGTATTCTTTATATGGGCAATTGAAAGATTCAGTCCTTATGGTCAACATGAGAGGAACAAACGTACCTTTGATCAAAATGATTCTTTCAGCTTTACAGACAGCATCAATTACTTGTGGGGATTGTTCTTTTGCGGTGAAATCATCAGCCAGAAACCAGCAGGTTTTGCAAGTCGGGCATCGCTAGTTACTATGTCTTGTGTCTCTATTCTTGTTGTTGCTGCTTATTCTGCCAATCTCATTGCCTTTTTGGTAGTTGTTGATGATACTCCTTTGGTTGCTGGTCTTCTCGATCCAAAGGTTTGTATATCGTCATTAATCAATACCTTTTTTACATGTTTACCAAGGTAGACATATATCCCAAAGCTGAGAAAGATCTTCAGATGACTCCCAGAGCAAATATCCATGAATGCTTGAAAATATGAAAAACATTTATAACACATTGCCTTTGAGGAGAACACTTAAGTCTTAATCTCATATCAAAGTTTCTGAAATGTAGATTTGCATAGGCTTGAATGTTTTTGATAGGTTATTATCGGAATTCATTGGAAAAGTTCTTTTGTTAGGTTTATAGACAAAGACAGTTAGATGTCAAATTAGTTTCGTTCAATTTAGTTAGTTTCCATCGCTTTGTTGCTCATTCACCAATGAAATTGCACTGTAAAACAGCCAAACGGAATCCAGGAAGATGAAGATGTTCACCCATGTACTGCGAGGTGGAGGAATTCCAGCCCAGTGTGGCAATGTCAAGATTTAGAAAGAGATGTTCCTAGTTTTTTGGATTGAAATTTCCCCAAATTCTATTTTTTCTGGGTTGGCAAATTTTTGAGCAATGTTTGGGTTTTGTGAAATTGTCGCTATTTTTCTGGGTCTGACAAATACTGCAGCTATTTTCTTGGTCATCTAAGTACCCAAAAACACGAAATCGTGGTAACTTTTCATATTCAACTTCCACCCATCTTGATGGTGCTCTGGAACAACCATGCGTAACTTTGGTGATAGAATGAAAATTGTGTGTGTCCATGGTTGTAAGTTGTAGATAAATAACCGGTGTGCCCATAGTAGCCAGAAGTAGTTGACTTATATGTAGAGGTGACATAATAAAATTTACTGAAATCGCCATCGCCTATCATCAAATAAGTTTCTTTAGCTATAAAATCTTATAGAATAGTAAACTTTTCTTGACAGCTTGTAGCTGATGGCAGTAAACTAAGAGCTGGTACAATAAAAAGCGTCGTAACAGAGAGATCTCTGAAGCACAACGAAGAAGAAAGAGTTAGAAAATTATACAAACGAATGATACTTTGTGAAACGCATAATGATTGCATGGATAACTTAAAAAACGGGTAATCGCATACTATAAGAATTGGAAAATTACTTGATCTTTTATTAATTGAAATGTATCCTTTCTTCAATTAGCTTAAAAGAGTCATCGAATGTCACGGTCCCTTCACTTAAGTCTATGAAATTTCTATTGTATAGCTATGTTCTGTAAATATCCTATATGGTGTTCAGAGTGAAGTCCCAACAC